>LUGF01035294.1:13198-30639 GCA_001625245.1 Calycopis cecrops
GCAACGCATCTGCATAACAATCATGCGAATGTCAATCAACGCTCCGATTGCTCGTTTGCCCCCTTATTCTGTAAATTTAAAAAAAAATAGTCGCTGCTGGACTTCATTTTTAAACGCTTCACAAATAGCAAATGGAGATATCGGTGAGTACGGTTGTGGCCCTCCTTCACACCATCTCTCTCATTGGGCCCAGCGCCACATCCAAGTGGGAGTTTCAAAGCCTGTAGCCCCGAGCCCTGTAAAGCTCCCCGGGACCTTTGGTCAGCGCTGATTGGGCCACACACACACGCACATTGGGATACTCACAAAACTTTTGATATAATAAGAACGAGAAGTGCCGGTGCATCACAGCAACTGCTTACCGACTGTAAGAAGGCGGACTTCCATAAATGTACGTTAAATTGCAGTGTAGTGCCCTATCATTTTCTTTACTATGAGCTGGCAAACGAGCAGTCGGAGCTTATTTGATAACTACCTACGCCTATAAACATCTGCATCGAAGTTGTATAGATGTGTTGCCTTCCTTCCTCCTTCCCCCTCCATGGGCCACCGGAGACACCGCACTAAGTTAACATAACTGTTACGGCGGTATCTTGTGAGCTAGAGATGCCTCCACGGTCATGGCGGTGCAGATAGGCAGCATAGCACTACCTGTAACTTATTTATTTCTTTTGTGAGCGCTGATAGTCATGTCTAACATAAAATACATGCAATAACACAATGAGTGTATAAATCTAAGCCAATCTAAACAACAATGTGAAAATGGCCGCTTTCCCAAATATTTCCCCGTAAGTGGCCACAATTGAAATCACGGCGTATTATGGTGTCAAAAATACAGCTCGGGCTCGTTTGCATTTTATTATACGACGGTAGGTTGGCTAGAATCGCCATTATCTTTTATCAAGCTTTTGCCCGTGACTACGATCGCGTCCATATCCTACTAATATTATAAATGCGAAAGTTTGTATGTTTGTTTGTTTGTTACAAAACAACTGCTGAACCGATTTTCATGAAATTTGGCACACACATAGAGGGTAACTTGGAATAACACAGTTTTTATCTCGCAAAGATGGGATGACATGGGATGATTTTCTATTTTCCACGGGATCGAAATTTAGGCGGATGAAACCGCGGGGCGAAGCTAGTTTCTTTATGACTAAAAAGCCATCTTATTTCTAATACCTCGACGAATATGTGTACAAAGGTTCGTGTTGATCGGTTGAGTAGTTTTGGCGTGAAAGCGCACCAGACTTACTTTCACGTTTATAATATTAGTATGATTTCGGCTACGGATATCTCTACAAACTCTAGCCAACTGCACAAGACATAATATAGGGCACAAGATCTGCGCAGATACAAGTGCATGTTCTATTCCCTCATCACCATAGTAAAAAACAAACTCGTTTTAGCCGTCTGTGTGTCTGTATGCTTAAATCTTTAAAATTACGCGACAGATTTTGATGGAGATTTTTTAAATAGAGTGTTCTAAGAGGAAGGTTTATGTGTATAATAACTCTATTTTTGAAGTCCAAAATACGCGGGTGAAGCTGCGGGCGGAAGCTAGTTTTTTAATACAAAAAGGGGTATAAACAAGCAGTCGGAGGAAAAAATTAAGCTTTCATGATTTGTATTCACATTTATATACTGTTAACGCGACTTAATCACGTTATAAAATCGAAGTATTTACCTCGACTCTCGACGTTTCGGCCGTGATGCAACGGCCGTGGTCACGAGTAGACTGAGCTTTGATGATTCCGAAGCCCAACGACATTCGCGTCTCTGTTTATATAGACGAGTTAAGGTCTCCTCTCAAAGGGGCCACCGGCTAATCACACATTGTACGAAACAACAGCACAGCTAATTTAGTTATTCTGTTTTTGATATACACCGTAAAATCAAAATCAAAATAAAATAGAATTTGAAAAATTGCTTTTTGAACGTCAAAAATTTACATCTACCACCGGTTCAACCCTAGCCCTGTCCTGAGAAGAACCGGCGAAACAAACTCAGCGGGCCTCATTCATTTCTTCATTATACGGTCTTCATTTATATACATTAAAAAAATATAATTTACATTTATTTTTGTACAGAAGTAGCCTGGGAGGAGGGTACTATTCCCAAGGTGTGGTATCTGTCGTAAAATCTATTACTTTGTAATATCCCTTACCACACAAGCGTTCCTTAACGTAGAGTAGGCAAAATGCTTACTCTAAAGCCCAAAACGACAATGTAGGTAAGTCTTCATGAGAAGATTGCAACCGGTGGCCCCTTCGAGGGGAGGAGGAAAGGACGAACGCATCTGCATAACAATCATGCGAATGTCCATAGGCCTCCATAATCATCAAAGGACTACAACTGCTCGTTTGCGCCTTTATACTCTATTTAGAGTTTGTACACAAAATTTGAAAGGTAACCTACTAAGGAAAGAAACGCCCAAAACAAGTATATCAACTTGGGCCGGTTTTTCAATCGTCAAATAAAAATTAAACCTAGGAATAAATTATTCTCATCCCACTTAAAGACGAAATAAAAAATTAAACAGAGAGTTTATTTCTAGGTTTATTTTTTATCTGAGCATTGAAAAATCGGCCCTTAGTAACGTATTTTCGTTTCTTCGACTCTTAAATTGCGATGATTAAAAACACACTTTAAAAACTGGCATGTGGCAGCCCTGTGAACGAAGCTTCACATGTTCCCATGCTTTGAATGTCTGTCTGTCACAAATGACTCAATTGGGTTGGGGTCACGCGCAATTTAGCTGCAGCATTGTCGTCTCGCGCGCCGTGATCGACGTGGATGCACAATCCGGCTAATTTACATATTCAACGTGCCGTGTACGCGATTCCGTGCGAGTATTTTCAAGTATTGTAAAGTTTGAAAACTTCATACCGAAACATGTTAGGTGCATTTGCCAGTTTTTAAGTTACATACTCGTATTAGTCGAGCGAACTATTACTATTAATGTAGCAATATATTTCAGATTTATATAATCTCACAGATCTCTTAACTGCAAATTAATTTTTGATGATTTTGAAATTTCTTTGATTTTGTGTAAATACCGTATTGTTTATATTATATTATACCGTATGTATTGTTCATAAAAATCGCTATCTGTACTTAGTAAATTGGACACTGTGAGCTTGCTTAGTTGTGTTTCAGCATCTGAAGATAGTAAGGCTCCGACCTGGACGTACCCGTCTAATGCGTCTTAAGCATCTAAAGCGTCTAAAGCGTCTAAAGTCTTGGTGAATTGCAAGGCCGCCTGGGGTCGTGAAAACCGCGCCCCCCGCGTCACCCGCACCGCTTTAAACGCTTAGGACTCTTTAGACACGTGCGTCCAGGCCGCAGCCTAGATTTAGTGCCACGCTGCATTGGTGTTAAATTGGCCGTCATGACCGGGAAGGACCTCTCGCTGACGCCACACAGTGTTAAGCGACAGTTATGCTGGTGCGCTTCGTGCGGTATGTGAGTCTCCGGTCTGGAGAGGATGGAGGTGGCAGGAAGAATCGCATCTATACAACCACTATTGGTATGTTTGTCAGTTCGTAGACATAAGTACAGTCCAACTGATCGTTTGCCCCGCTATATAAGAATCTTGTAATAAAAAGTGCATAAATGAGAACATAATACGCCAAACTTCGATACAACATGTTTTCAAATTACTGTACAGCACGAAAATAATAACTTATTTTGAAAAGAATGTTATTGAATTTATTGCCTGTTTTACACCATCAATCTAGTTGAGGGTGGTTCTGGAACACCCGGTTGGCAGCCATATTGGAATTAGTGTTCGTATAGGTGTCGACGTTGTTTATT
Organism: Calycopis cecrops; assembly: GCA_001625245.1. Taxonomy (NCBI): domain Eukaryota; kingdom Metazoa; phylum Arthropoda; class Insecta; order Lepidoptera; family Lycaenidae; genus Calycopis; species Calycopis cecrops. The sequence continues at coordinate 17,015 of LUGF01035294.1, forward strand.
TATATGTAGCACGCGAGACAGTCACGAGTCTTGATACTTTATGGTTCTTCTAATTGACAGCTTTTTTTTTTTTTTTTAAATTGTATACGGGGGCAAACGAGCAGTCGGAGCCGTTTTAATGACTACTGACGCCAGAATAACATATAGGCTATAATTCATCAATATAAATATTTATAATGCTGCCGTTGGCTTCTCGACTTGAAATCACTAATGTAGAGTAAAGTACACTAAGTAAAGTAAGTAAGTACACTTGACGGGTTGACAATTCGGCCTCATAACATTACACGTTACCATGACATGTTTTCCAATAATGACATGACAACGTCTGACGGGCTAGCTAGTACTAAAATAAGTTAAAAAAATAGCTTTGCCCACCTTTCTAATATGGTGTGATTTTTTTTTATATTTACATGTTAAATAATGCCTAATTAATTATAATACTAAATCAAAACAAATTAATTTTCATTCATTAGTACCGTTAATATAATTATAATTCTATATTGAGGTCATAAAACACTGGCTGTATGCGCTCGGATGCTATAACTTAAAGTGAACGACCTAATTAAGAATAAAAAAGTTATAGAATTGTGCCGTTCGGAATTTAAATATCGATGGAGTATGGCGGTAAAATTTATAGCCCACAATACTATTCGGAGTTACGATTGCGTTATTTATTTAGTTATCATGAGTAATAATCTCAAATGTAGTCATGTTTTACAAGGAATCCGGTGAGGTAATTACCGAACTACTGAAGTGATGGCGGAGAAATATAGAGGGCCTAAATACACGTGTTAACACCAAATTAAGTACAAATAAATGTATCGTTTCCTTGAGATTCGATGTATCGATTGGAATATATTCAGTATCTGATTCTTTAGAGATAATTAAACCAAGTTATTTTTATTTCAGAGTACATCCGTATGCAGTATGGACTAATAATTATGTTTCTTCCTCTCCTCACAAGATGGCGTTAATGGTTAAACACCTATATTAAAAATAACAATTTTACAATATTTAATAATAATAATTATTATTAACCGTGATTTATCGTCTCGTGTAAGCGAGAGGTACCTCCCCGGTCGTGCCGGCCCAATTCGACTGCATGCTTGCATGCAGTGTGGCACTACCTCTTACTAGAAGTATACTACTATTACTCTTACTAAGTATACTGGAGGAAACCACTTCCTGCAGGAAATTTCGATAATAGTATAATATCATGTGTTAATTTAAATCTCATTATCTCAATATTGAAATAATTTCGTTTCTTTTTCCTTTCTTTTTAATATAAATATATTAATACAATAAACTATCTATTATATTTCCTTTCTTAAGATACGTACGGTATAAAAATACAAATCGTGTGAAACAGTAACTGGTCGAGCATAACGCTTATGATTATGACACGTGTAACGTAACATTATAGATGCGTGTTCCTTAAGGAGTATACTCCTGGAACCTCCGTGGAACGCACACAGTTTAATGTCTATATTGGTTTAATAAATCAGCAGACACAGACTAGCACTCGTACAACGTTTAGTAAGATGAAAGTGAGTGGCGCTGTATTTATGTGCTCATTTAGATCAGTAACTTACGGCCGGCCCGGATAATGCCGATTATTCCTGTTGGAACAAGTGTCGATAGTGACGTACTGTCGATATCGATAAAAACCGGTAATATTTATGTATTGATGTGAAATAAAGGCGTTTTATACTCTGGGGGCCTGAAAATTAAAGGTAGTTGCGGAGAAAGGAAAGAACTAGGTGGATCATAATATTCAACAACCAACAAGTGCTAAAAAGGTGAAAATTTTTTATTTCTTTAATTATGTTGTTTTTAGTTAGAAAAATACCAGATAATACAGTCTAGCAATCGTTTGGCGCAGTAACGTTTAGTAAGATGAAGGTGAGTGGTAGTGTATTTATGTGCTCATTTAGACCAAGACTATATATCCGCCCCGGACAATGCCATTATTCCTGATGGAACAAGTGTCGATAGTAATGGGTGATGACAGTGGGTACTATCGACATCGATAAGAGCAAATAATATTTATGTATTGAGTGGTATTTATGTGAGTTTAATAGTCGGGACTCTGGAGGAGGTAATATAGGATGTGGCGAAAAAAGGAGAACATTAGCTAATTTATTCGGATCTGAACTTATGCTGTTGATGCAAAGAGAAATACTTCATTGGGTTGCAATGAGTGCTTGTCGGGCTACGAAACTTGGGCTCGGCTCGACAGGGGTCAGGACAGTCCCTCTAGTTTTGGATTGAAATATATGATAATGTTAATAACAGCTAATTAGGTTTTGACTTATATAGATCAATAATATAGAGTTATAATCGTCCGATGTCCGTTTTGAAAGATGAATGTGCTAATAAAAAGTTAGGAAGTTTTTTAAGATGCAACGGCGTCGTAGAATGAATAGGATAAGCTGAACTAGATTGTCAACTTTATTTAGTAAACACTTTCAGACAGGACTATAATATATGTTGTATTTTATCTATACAAAAAAGGGTCAGTCACTAATATCAAACACCAAAAATGGACGTGTGGATTACGTTCATTTTCGGTAAACTTTCTCACGACACACTTTTTTATTGGTGTTTGAATTGCCCATTGTTCAAGTGAAGCAAGTGAAGCACGTAGACTGGTATTGGCTATTGCTTCTAACCACTTAAAAAACTGTATATTTTTATCTTTTGAATTTCCTAGGACATTGCAGAAGCTTCTAACTACTTAAATATCAGCGCATTTGTACTTTCAAATTTCCTAGGACATAGCAGAGGAAATCCTATTCGTTATTATGCTCTGCGGCGTTTTCATTTATCGTTTCGTGTTATATTTGTACACTTGTATTTAGCGTTCATAATTAGGTTTATCTTTCAAGACCAGGGCAAACCATCAGTACAAGTATATCAAGCAGTGACTGCCATAAATATTCATAAAACTACAGGTTATGTAGCTGAATTTCCCTCCTTTACCCTTTCTCCAATTAAAACAACACATAACGTGAATGCTATCACATGACGCCGGTACAAGAGGGCTTGCGAAACATTTATTAAGCTGCATATATCGATAATAATAAACCTAATTGCAAATATCGATAACGACCCCAACACTACGCCGCAAGATGTTCGTACGTAACGATGTCGTGTCTCATACCTACTGACGATAATTTTACGAGGTCGGTCTCGAAACAATATTTACTGATGACGTGTAATCGAGGTATTTTCGTGCCTGTCTGAATACCTAAGGTCGTAATCCATCTATGTATGCCCTAAAATAGCTAAACAATCCGTGATTGATTTTAAACGTCGAAAGTTGATGAAATTTGCCTGCGCTCAATCAGCAATAAAAATATTTCTGTTTTATTTCATTGTTATACGTAATACTAAACATTCTTTACATACACGTTCTCCGTGCCTCCGAGGGTACGTTTAGCCGTCGACCCTGCACCTGATTTCTCTCCGGTCGTGTCGGACTGCCGTCCCATCGGAATATGGGAAGGGAATAGAGAGTGCACTTGTGTCTCACACACTTGTGCAATATTCAAACGTCCTGCGCATTTCACTGGTCTTTATAAAGGTCGTTGTAGTCGAAACTCGGCTAGGACGAATTAATACATAAACAGTGTTCTTTATCAAGTTCTAAGCGTCGATATCTATAGATCAGTCTTACTCAGGACTCTTAATCTAAGAATGAACATCGTCATCTGACTAGAAAAGTATACACCTGGAGATACATAGGATCTCCTCCAAAGAGACACGTTCACGAGCCACTTGCATCCAGCGGCTCCATGTCTCCTTCACCGAGTCGTCAGGCCTCCAGAGTCCAACTCTGCGTCTTCCAGTATGGGTCTCCCCTCAAGAACCTTTCTTCTCCAGCAGTAACCAGATCTGTGAGAGATTTGACTTGCACATTTATACCTCAGATTGCTGCTCCTGATTTTAACAATAAACAGGTTTTCAAAAGCAAAAAAGCAATTAAGATATATATGTTCGAACGTACTCAACTTGTAATAAATAGACATACATTTTCGTAACAGTTTTAGTTGAGCACACCGATCATTCTTGTTTACATACTTAATTGAGATCGCAAGAAACACACTTTGACAAAAATAAAAACCGGCCAAGTGTGAGTCGGAAAGACTTAAAGACTTCGGAGACTTAAATATTCATATTATTTAATTTTTTAGTATTTGTTGTTATAGCGGCAACAGAAATACATCATCTGTGAAAATTTCAACTGTCTAACTATCATAGTTGGTATAATAACATAGGTTCATGAGATACAGACTAGTGACAGACGGACGGACGGACAGATGGACGGACATCGAAGCCTTAGTAATAGGGTCCCGTTTTTACCCTTTGGGTACGGAACCCTAAAAAATACTTATAGGTAGTACAGTTAGAGCTATGCCATGATTAATTTCAGAATTGGGCCGCCACGACCGGGGACGTACCTCTCGCTCACATAACACTGCCGTGAAGCGACCGGTATGTCGCGTTGCTAGCATTTTGTTAGTAGCTGGTTGCCCATAAGAGGTGAGGAAAACTAGAACCGCGCATCTACATAGAAATTGTGCGAATGTCCGTCGGTCATTAGGCTCCGATTGCTCGTTTGCCCCCTGCGTTATAAAAAAAAGTAAACTGTAGCAACTGTTTGTTGACATTACAAGTGCGTCACGTAAAAAACAGTTAGTGGAGGTCTCTGTGAGTTTGGGCGGACCCCCGCGGACCGTGAGAAGAGGGCCACGTGCGGCGACACGCTCGCGAACTGTCCCCCCTGCCCCCCTCCCGCCATCGGGCCACACGGGTCTCGTCCTTGACTTAAATGTTTCCTTAGGATGCTAATTCACTTTTGCGTTGTTTGCGGGCTCGATATAAACTTACCGGGAGGACCTAAACGGGCCACCGGAAACAAACATCGCACAAAACGCGACCACACAGCTGTTAATTCATGCTGGTGTCGTGGTGGCGAGAGGTACCCTTGTACCGTCCCAATTTTGCAAACATGGCACTACCTCTTACTGTACTTATAAGGATGGTTTATATTTTGCCAACGTGTATTCTTTGCGGCATATTAAGCAAAGTACTGCAAACTTTTCATTCGGCTGCCAGTCGAGCTGCTGATGAGCCGCATGCCGCATGCGTTCGGCGAGGAACAGTATGCGGTCAAGGTGAACTATTTCGAGAGGAGGGCAACGCCCGCACATCCGACCGCATACCCGGCGGACGGCGCCATTGTTTAGCGCACACTTGCTGATCACTGATGATGATGAATTCGGCACTTTTGTGACAAGAATAAAAAGAACCTACTAAAATTACATTGGTAAATGTATCAATGATCACTTATTATCATCACAAAAGAGCCGGGTAATTTAAACATCATTAATTTTTAACAAACAAATAAGAGCGACATAAAACTTTTTTGAAGTCGGTTAAAACCCGAAACCTGAGTGAACAAACACTTTAAGCACATACGTACATAGATACGTACTTACAGGTCATTTTAATAACAAAACAAAACCCCCAAATGCGATTTTAGTATTTTGGTACAAATATTGAAATACTGGCCAAGAATATTTTTTTCCAAATCCGGTCCTATAGAGCTTTATTATATTTTTTTAATCGTAAAGCTACAGATGTCTCACAACATATATACCGCTTTCATTACCCATCTGAAATATGTTTTAATAATTGAAATTTGAAACAGTTAACATCCTACTAATATTATAAATGCGAAAGTTTGTACGTTGTTTGTTTGTTACTCCTTCACGCAAAAATTGCTGAACAGATTTTCATGAAATTTGACACACACATAGAGAGTAACTTGGATTAATACATAGGATAGTTTTGTCCCGAAAAAATGTTCCAATGGGATGGCGTGGGATGATTTTCTGTTTTTCACGGCATCGAGATTTACGCGGGTGAAACCACGAGGCGCAGCTATAGAGAGATAGAGAGGGAGATGTAGAGACTATTAACCAAACATCAAATGATTTGTCCTCTTATTCTCATGTAAGCAGCTCATGTAAGCAGATCAGTTGGATCATAGATCCAACTGATCTGCTTACATTCAAAAATGCATCGGAAAACCCGACAGTACTTCTTCACAACTGCAAAAGCCTTAAATAAACAATCTGCCTAAAGCTCGGGCAAACGAGACAACGCTACTGCGTCGCGCTTTTTACTGCTTCAAAGCAGTCGTAAATCATTATCAGCCATCTTCCGAGCGCGCAGTACGTGAGCGCACTGCCTGATAACTGATAACAGGCAGTAAACTGTTTTATGTTGTCATTGAGCTTCACCGACATCCTTCATATTTGTCATTCATTCATTCCGCCTTTTTATGGTTGTTATTATTGGTGGCATCTGTACGCATTCGTACATTATGTGCATGTCGCTACAATCATGCAATTCCAGCACCAGAAGTAGCAAGACAGATCCAGATTTAGTAATAGAATTAAATAAAATAATAGACTAATAGAATTATATAAAAAAAATCACTCGATAAACCTGTCGCTAAAACATTAAAGCATATATAGTCAAAATTTAATGACTGATAATTTAGATTCCCTTTTTTAACCTCGAAATTTATCATCTATTCGACTTTACATCCCACCAATATTATAAATGCTAAAGTTTGTATGTTTGTTTGTTTGTTACTCCTTTACGCAAAAACTGCTGAACCGATTTTCATTAACTGGCACACGCATAGATGGTAACTTGGATTAACACATAGGATAGTTTTTATCCCGAAAAAATGTTTCTATAGGATGCCATGGGATGATTTTCTTTTTTCCACAGGATCGAAATTTACGCGGGTGAAACCGCGGTGCGCAGCTAGTCTTTCATATACTCTACTTCTTTACACATTACTGGCGTAGTGAGAGCTATGGTGACGCGTTTTGAGAGTCAAAATACGACGCCAAACATCTGCATACTCGTGTCATATCTATAAATCAGCGTTAATGAATTGTGCAAGCCTCTAAATGCGTCGATCTCCATTGTACGTCACGAGCTCAGCTTTATTAGCGAATTAACAGATTTTGTCTATGACATGGTGTGCTACGAACGTTTAGACAGCTCGTTATAATCACTAGTGACGTCAGTGCAGTGATTTGTTATAATTAGCCGATACACGTGACTTTGTGTTGGTTATGATAAGGACTGAGATGTAAAAAGTAAAAGTATAAAGTGTATCGGAATGTAAAAGTAACATTTTACACAATAGTTTAGCCTAGTTTATGTCTTATGTGTAAATTTAGTGAAGGTTAAGATGTATAGAGTTATAAGTATATGTTGATAAAGATGCGGTATAGTCAAGAATATCGTCATAGATATAACACAGCCTTTATTTTGTTTACTAAGTAAATCAGTGTGCCATAATAAAGTGAAGCACATGTGATAGGCTAAAGTGGGGGGAGGCCTATGTTCAACAGTGGAAGGCCTTAAGGTCAAAGTGGATGCCTCTTTAGTCTAAGTTTATAAAGATCTTTGAGCACAGCTTCTAACATACATCCATTATGTCTTCATGTTGGAAGATAGATAGGTAAAAGATAGTTGGAAGAAAGATCTTTTTTCGAGTGGCAATAATGACCAACTTGGACTGCAGAAAATGAATTTTTAGAATTTAGATATGCTGCTAACGGACACTGTACTTACGCAACACAAGGCCACTTATATTAGAGTTCAAACTCTTTATACCAATGACATAAAATGGTAAACGTCCAATATTCCCACTGGCGTCGTGTTGAGAGCTGGTAATCCGGCTCGCGCAGGACCAGGCACGTACGCGTCACATGCGCGTAGGGTACGTACATTATACAGTATTGTTAACGTAACAAACAATGGCTACATGATCGTCCATCGAGTGGATTGTATTCCAGCAGCTGTCATACGCGGTGTTCTTGTTTTTGAAAGGACAATTAAGTGTATGTAGTAGATGTTGAATGTAGATATGATTGAAGACATCGTAAGGAAAAGATTATGGTATGAGTGGTCTATGAATCCCGATCGGAACGGAGCTCATTTCGCTCATTTTAGTAGTCGCTTGCAGTACTGTAGTAATTTATATTGTAAGATAACATATTATCATATTTCAATTGAAAAATATGTTATTACATATTTTTGAATGTGTTTATTTCTAAATGTTAACTAACTACTTGTCAGTATTATAATGCTGTATTACTTACAGCAGCCACCGCTCGAAGGGAAGGCAGGCGCCAGGCAAAGAGCGGTGCGGGCAAGAGGGCCACGAAGGTTCGAGGGCCTTAACATATTTTTTACGGTTCGGTACGGCTTGTCAACAAGTTCTCTTTAAATGACCTTCCACTCATTACATCAAATAACATTGATATTTTGTTCCAAACACTGTAAAACCATTTACATCTGAGAGTAAAACAAACAAATGTTTACTCATTATTTCGAGATACGTTACTGTTGTCGGTTTAAAAACTAAAACCTCCGCGCCAAAACATAATTCTTTCCACATTCCATATTCGAATTCGAAATGAGAATAAAACGTTTGATTGAAATCCACAAAGGAGGTTGGAGAGAGTCTGTACTGTATAGCAATTACTCGGCGGTACACGCTAGTACGGTATAATGTAAGGAGGGCTCGTGTCCCATCGCAGACGCTGTCGATGCTATCTCCGCCGCTCGGGATTCCACTATAGTGATGGTATAGAGAATTGGCATCATTTATTTTTGGATTCAATTCGTTTGTAGTTTATTCTAATGATGACCGTTTCGATAGTCCGTATTTAAAGAAGATACACACTTTGTTGGTGTCTATGTGTGTTAGTAAAATTCAATCTGTGTCTATTAGCGAATTTTAAATTTATTTTTTTTTAAATTAAAACACGAGTGACGTCATTACTGTACATTTGTTTCTGAGTATATTTCTTCTAATATTAACCGGTAAGAGTAAAATCTTATGGCAGTAAGGTTTATCAACAAGTTCTCTTCAAATGACCTTCCACTCACTGTAATCGTAAGTGCTTTTGATTTGTGTCTGTGTGTTGGTAACATTCGTTCTGTCTGCGCTAACAATGTATTCCTAGCTAAATTTTGACTACGACTGCCGTCTCTATACACTATAGAAGAATATGTGTAATCCATAGCTTACGCAGTTGAACCCACAACCTTTTGCTTAACAAGCGTATATCGATCTGAGTCCTCTCCTCTGGTGTCATATTTCCAAACAAAATAGAGAAATTCATGTATAGACTAGCTGCGCCCCGCGGTTTCACCCGCGTAACTTTCGATCCCGTGGGAATATCGGGATGAAAAATAGATGTTGGCCGATTCTTAGACCTGCTCAATATGCTCACAAAATTTCATGAGAATCGGTCAAGCCGTTTCGGAGGAGTATGGCAACGAAAACTGTCACACGAGAATTTTATATATTAGATAGTGCACTTGCATCTGTGAACACACTTAATGTCCTATACAGATATCGGTCGTAACCAAAATTCGGCTGCACTTTCATGTCAACATCCAGTGTAATAGCAATAGAAAAGCTTTACAAGGTCACTTATCTTTTGCAACCTTGTCACAAAAACAGGGACATAATCAAACGTCCTATCGTTCATAAAAATGTTTCACCATCCGGCATTTAATGACTATAAAATATTTATTATATCTAAGGCTACGCTAAAAAAATTGTGGAGACTGTTTCTCACGTTGATGGTAATTTGTAAAAACAAATGACATTGAAACCGATTTATAACGAATTGTTGATTTGAAATTTAAATTGGTTTTCACTGCTACTCGGTGAGCAGTTTCATGACATATCAGGTAATTACCTACGACTCCTTGATAGGTCGATCAATGTAGTTTAGATAACTCTTTTAGAAGTTATTGAGGAATTTCATAAAATCTGCTTTTTCGCAATAAAATTTGTTTGTAAACGTATTTTTCTATAATAAAAATCTTAATCTTATTTTATACACTAGCTGTGCCCCGCGGTTTCACCATCCGGCATTTAATGTTGTTGTTTAGTTTCTAAAAAATCCATATAAACTTTAAACCCCTATTTCATTCCTTTAGGGGTTGAATTTCTAAAAATCCTTTCTTAGCGGATGCCTACGTCGTAACATCTACCTGGATGCCAAATTTCAGCTTGATCCGTCCAGTGGTTTGGGCTGTGCGTTGATAGATGACTATGTCATGTTTGAGTTTTATATATATAGATTATTTATTATTTATTAATGAAATTATTACTACGAAATCGCAACGTTTCTAAAGAATAATATTTTTTTATAAATTAATTATAAGAGATAGTGCATAGAGGAACCTCTTGTACGAAGTCAATGAAGTAGGGATGGCAACGCATCTGTATAACCTTTATGTGGATGTCTATGGTTGTCGGTAGTCGTCAAAATGGCTCCGACTGCTTGATTAATTTTCTATGCTATAAAATAAATTAAATCCTCCTCACGCCAATCCACATGGCGCGCACTCGCCGGCGCAAGCGTCTAGGATTTATTTCGCGAAATTGTTTATAGGACCTGCGCGGGCGCAGCGTTATATCGAAACACTTAACATTATTCAGGGCCACAATAGCGATCCTCACCGCTCCCAGGCGAGCAGTCACGCTTTTCGGCTCTTCCTCGTTGAAAATCTGCATAATACGGGAGATACATAGCAGGATCATTTGAATTATTGCCGTTTGGTTTGAGACCGCGCTCCTGCGCTTGTTTTGTTCGTCTTCTTGTTACATTTTTAAATGGCAATGATTTTGAAGACATTCTGCCAGTATGATTCTAATCACGATGACTTTTATTGTTATAATATAGGGAGATATATACCAGGAAATGAAATATGAGAGGAGGTCATTTAAACATATCCCATGATTCTTTATGAGTTTTTAGAATATGACACGTTTAATAGGATTTTGTTTGTGCCTTACAAATGAGGTCCCATTTGTTAAAATATGCATATCAATATCTATATATACTTACCGAAATAAATACATTGGATTTTTAAATCGTAAACCTTCATCAACTTCACTCATATTTTGTTAAAAAATCGCAAGCTATCTCTTTGTAGGATATCTATACCTACCTACATATAATAAATCTGTAGAAGGGTCAATTCTGTACATTAAAAATATTGAAAAAATAAATAGCAGGGGGTGTTACTGGATCGATACCAAACCCAAATATGCGATTAAAAAAATTTTTGTCTGTCTGTCTGTCTGCCTGTATGTTCAGGCATCACTTGAAAACTAACGGTTCGATTTGGATGACACTTGGTATAACTATACCTTATTATCCTGGGCATAAAATGGGATACTTTTTATCCTGGAAAAATACGTAAAAAAAATTAATCCATCCACGCGAAGACCGACATCCGCGCGGACGGAGTCGCGGGCGTAAGCTAGTTCCTCAATATTTTTGTTTTCGCCACAAACTCGGAAATAACTATTTTCAATTTATGTAGTAAATATAAAAAATAGTTGCAACGAAAAATTATCAATAATATATATTTGCCAAAAAAAATAATTAAATTGTCACTGCAGTCAGTTCTATTTTAAGACGACTAAAAATAAAAAGCTAACAAATCTATGATATGACGCGTTCGAATTTCAAAGTGCCCTCTCATCTTACAAAACTTCCGCGCGTTTTTTCGAATTTCAAAAATAGAACACTAATATGAATTAATAGTTGACGACGACATTCATATGAATAATGTTGCGGTCGCATTTAGGGTAAAAAACACATTTCTGTCCCACATATTTGTTTTTGGAGTGTGAAAAATCGCGTTTTTGACGGTTTGCGGTCGCTTTTGAGCAATACAAATTTGCTCGCATGACTTCCGACTGATTTCCCGGCTTTACTCGCAGCTGCGCACACAAGTTTCGTACTTCGATAATTAATAACAGATAAAGAATTTTAGTTCGTGGGGCTAGCATTTTGTCCTTAAAATAAGAATGCGTTTTTTTTAATATAGTGAGATAAGCGAGAGGTAGTGCCACGCTGCATGCTTGCATGAAGCCGAATTGGGTGGCCGGCACGACCGGGGAGGTACCTCTCGCTTACACGAGACCGGCGTGAAGTGACAGCTTTGTTGTCGCGTTTCGTGCGGTGTGTAAGTAGCCGGTGGCCTATAGAAGTGGAAGGAGAAAGGAGGGCAGCGCATCTGTGTAGTTTCTATATGGATGTCTATAGGCGTCGGTAGTCATGAAAATGGCTTCGACTGCTCGTTTGCCCCCCCACAAAAAAAAGCGACCAATTGGAGCCGTTTGGAAACTACCGACGCCCATTTACATCCGCACAGGTACTGGTTACTATATGGGCCACCGGCTACTTACAAACTGCACGAAACGCGATAGCACAACCATTACTCTTAAGGCAGGCGTGCCGGCCCGATTTGGCTGCAATGCATCGCACCACCTCATGCTATAGGTATGTTCAGGTTTCTATGCTATAAAGGAAAAATGGAGCACTTATAGCATCATTGAAAAATGGAAAGTTTAGGTTTAGGACTTACAAATAAAATAGAAGAGTAATAAATTTATTCAATGCTCCATAAAACAAAGAGAGATAAAATGCAGCACACTGCGCAAAATATAAATATATGTAAAAAAAAAACAAAAAAAGAACAATTTAAATAATTTTTAAACAAAAAAAAAGAATTAACGTCCGTGTTACATATTGTGTATACACAGTGATGCAACCATGGGGCGTAAACTTCGTATATTTGGCATTTGAGTTCCCGTTTGCTGCCCAGCAGTGCGGTTGACTACTGCACAACAAACGGCATGCATTTATTGGCTACAAATATTTACAGCCAATCAAAAGTATGAGTAACCGATGAAATAGATTGAAAAAAATGAGCCAATGAAATAAAAAAAAATAGGTTGAAAAAAAAAAACACCCACTGTTACAACATTGCGAATGCTATTGGTCGGTTTATAAACCGACCAAAACCGACCAATAGCACTCCATATTTTATAATGAACAAACTTATAAATATGGACGCCATATTTGTGTGTTAAGCGGAGTAGATCGGGATCCTGTAGATGTTTTGAAAGAAATTTCATACATTTTCGTTCCAAATATCAGTAAAAGATTTTCTTGACTTTGTCAAGATGCCCTATCGTAAATGTTGTGTGCCGGTTTGTTAAGTGTGCAAGGAAATAGTGTTTTACAGATACAGATTTCCAAAATGTGAGAACTGAGAAGAGACTACAAAAATGGGTCCATCATAATATTGTGGTCTACTGCGAAGCAAAAAAAAGTTTATCACAAACACTTTGAGCGACGTTTTGTGACAAAGAAGTCGCGTATATTGGCTTGTGCTTATCCTAGTTTGTTCACATGCAGTGAAATGCTTACTAGGGTCCCAATAAATTCTTCTGGTAAGTGAAGTAGACTTTTTCTACCCCACTAGTCTATTGAGGTGAAGGTGTGGTTGTTTACTTCTGGGCTTATTATAGGGGCAGTTAAGGCTACTACACTGGGAGTGTTATCAAAATTACTTATGTAAACAAAACTTATATTGATAAATCATTTTTTGTTTAATTAAATATAGTTCTTGGATACATCAGGAAATTTAATTCATATAATATCATTTGTAAGTTATAATTTTGGCACATTTAGTAAACATAAAAA
>LUGF01035294.1:65733-76241 GCA_001625245.1 Calycopis cecrops
GTGCGCCTCCCGCGTCTAGTCGCTGCATTCAAAAGTAGCCCTAATACCAGTCATAATACGCGAACCAAACGTCACAGCCTAGCTGTCACATGTGCTGGTATGTGAGCGAGACATGTGCTTGTGCCGGCTGAATTCGCGTGCAATGCAACACAATAACTAAATAAATAAATAAAAAAAACAATAAATAAATAAATAAACACTTTTTATTGTATAAGAGGGCAAACGAACAGTCGGTGTCACTTTCAACTCCTCCCCCTCCACGGGCTATCGGTTACCACCGACTGCTCTTACCCCCCAAAGGTCTATCGCTCTACAATCTATGTTTAACAACAGTTCATATTAAAATATGACCTAGATTTCCAAGCAAACAATAAAACATTTTGACATGTATTCCAATTATAATTAATTATAACAATTGTAATTAATTATAATTAATTCACTAAACAATTATAATAACAATACTAGTCAGGTTACATTTGATGATAGACAAATTATGTGTTACAAGGACGTAAATATTATTATAATAGCCTAAGTGCTTATTATTTATAAGTGCCTTATTTTATGAAATCCAAAAGTTTCAGAGCTACTCACATGATATTCATCATCCTCTTCATCATCATCATCAACTTCAGCCTGTTTTCGTCTACACGTCATTAGGCCTCCACACAGCCACAGACATCACCTATTATCAAGGTTGAATGGGCGAGGTTTTAAGAAGTAGGTACTCATAAGGGGACAAACGAGCAGTTGAAGCAGTTTGATGACTACCGACGCCCATTGACATTCACATTATTGTTTTTTTTTTATATATATAGTACAGGGGGCAAACGAGCAGTCGGGTCACCGAGATGATGGTGTTTTCCGACGCCCACAGACATCTGCAACACCAGGGGTTTTGCAGTTGCGTTGCCGGCCAAGATGCCATTATTGTTATTCAATTCAATTCATTTATTTGCATAAACATGTCGTAAAATACAGATGGTATGCAGATGCGTTGCCCTCTTCCCCCTTTTCCTCCTATGGGCCACCGGCTGCATACCGCACGAAACCTGACAACATAGCTGTCAACACAATCAAGCCGCACGACCCTTGCGTTACCACCTAGTAGAAAGTGAATTTATCGACATTATGTTCAAGAGCGTGTCAGTACTTTTTACAAACGCGTTATTAACATTTATAAGGCAATAAATAAAATTCGTGTGTTTACGTGTAATGTGAGTGTGCTCAGACTGATGATAATTTTATGCCACGTGATAAGTGTGAATAGGGCCAGGTTCTAAAAAACTAGGGACTGAGGCGGCATTTGTTCATATTATTCGTTCCATTTATCTTATTTATAAAGTCTTTATAAGTCTTAAATTTATAAGTCTAATATTAATACACTCTCTTATTCCCTTCTATCTCTCTCTGTTTCGTCTAGCTGTGCTCAGCGGCTTCACCCGCTTATCATTATATCTCAAAGATTTCTTTCAAAGATCTTTTAACGCTATTGTATTATGAATGAAATAGCAACTATATTATTGTTAGAATAGTAGGATGGATATACAGAGTTAGTTTTTGGTCACCGGCCATATTTAAAAACAAGGAAATAAACTTCATTTCAAGGGTGTGTTTTAATTTTATCGTCTTATTTGTAATATTTTGTTACATAAACATCGATTTGAAACGGTCCGTAAATATACCTACGCACATTAGCACCCGAAGAGTGTGTTGACCTCAACAGCTGATTGTGTTTCGTATCCACTGCGTGCGGCCGCCGCCGCACCGCGGCGGCAATGATCGGTTATGTTACCCACACGGTATTTATTTTCGTACGGGAGAAAAATATTTTTTATATTATTTTTCTTATTTGTTTTATTTTATAAATTGCATGTATTATCGATTCTGAACCAAATGTGAAAATTTGGCCGGTGACCAAAAACTAACCCTGTATAAAACGATGATATTTTAATTATAATTATGTTAATTTATGTAATCATTTTTTGCTTTAGATATTACACATTGCTAATAAATCCTAGTACAAAAATTACAAGATTGGAGAGCTTATCTTCCATAAGCTCTCTAATCTTGTAAATTTCTAAGATTTTCTAAGCTACTTTTTTGTTTATACGGGGAAACTCTATTATAAGCTGCCACTGAGCTTGGGAACGGCGTGACGGGGAATGCCACATTCCGAACCTGATTCCGGCCTTTGTTGAGATGCCCTGAAAGTGGCTTCTCTGAAAGTGATCTTACCCAATCTACGCTTATTATTAACTGTCTCGATATCTTTTCAGTTTTCACAAAACTTGGCTCTCACACATCCGTGAGCGCAAATAAAGTACCAAGTAAAAACTGAATGTTGTATGTAGATAAAGTAATGTTTATTCGCAGCGCCTATTGGTTATTAATCACTCTAGCGGATGCACAGCTGACCGCTGCATTCCTTTATAGGTACATGATTGTCAATTTGGCGCATTTTTTTTGTATAATGGGACAAACGAGCAGTTGGAGGGTTTTGATGACTACTTCTACGCTCACAGATGTCTAGGGTTTAGTTGCGTTTTTGCGAGGACGCTTTGCAGCCGTCAGCCGAAACGCACAATTTCATGCGGTGTCATGTAAAAGGTGAAGTTGTGTCAGTCAATTATGCATGTCATTACCTCGTAGGCTCGTACTTACTGCTAAGTTTCAATATACAGGGTATGACGGAGTTTCAAGTTGTTGTAAGACAGTAGCTATAATATTGCTACATGGCAGTCAAATCAGGTCGGCACGACGGATGGATATTATATAGGCGACATAATACCAACGTGAAATGATGGCTTTGTGAGGTTTATAATAGCACTGATGGCCCTTTTGGGAAGGGAAAAAAACCAAAATATGAAACGTTTTCTGTGACTCATTGTAGGATAACGTAGATGAGCAGTTTAGCTTCATCATTATTATCCTTTATCTGTCTTTAATAAACGCTAAGACTACCGATCTCCTGCCACTCGATTCCCATCGATCTGCCCATCTGGTTGCCATCCTTTCCTCCCTGGCCACCAGGCTACCACGACTGCACGAAACGCGACAGCATAGCTTTAACATTACACGGGTACGTGAGCGAGAGGTACCTCCCCGGTCGTGTGGGCCCAATGCAGCATGGCACTACCTCTTACTGAAACTACTAGGTTAATCATAATACCACTAAACCACTAATGGGCTTTAGATATTCCCATACGCCACAAGGCGGACCCAGCGTCAATGTTGCGTTGCAGTCAGATAAAACCGGCACGAAGCGATCGTACCTCTCGCTCACACGATATTCCCTCAAAAATACCTCTCGCTCACATTGACTCAAAAGTGATGGTTTGTCCCCCTACTGTAAAAAACCTAGGTTACCGAGAACCGCAGACGGCACCGTGATCTTGATGATGAGGCGGCCCGTCTGGCGTCCCTGAGCTCACCTTGGCAGGAATTTAACAGTACTATTTGTAACAGTATTATGAGCACGGCAAATTTATTTGTCACAGGAGATGTAAGAATAAGCGCTCTAGTGATGGGCAGAGCGAGTATCGATATAATATATTATTGCGAAAAATAATCGATTTTCGAACTTGTCAAATATTGTAATACTATCTGTGGTATGAGGTTTCACATGGGTGAAATCAATCCCAAGAGAGTCATTCATTTCTGTGCGTCTATATTTGCATCAAATGTAATTCAAACCCGTTTAGTGGCTTTTGCGTGTACGAATAACAATCATATTTAATAACTTTCAAATTTATGATATTAGAAGGATTTATTAGGATGAACTTTACACTTATATCTTTGCATACGCGTTTGATATGTTAATTAATGTACAGGCAGAAAAAATCTAAATTTTCTAGGTACTAGTGATGCCCCAGTCACTAGCTGGCTTACTCTTGTAGGCCACTCCTAAAAGCCGCTTCGATAAGGCATATGGCAAGGAGACGATACTGGAAGCAATTAGTAGTTTACTACAGAGATTTAAGAAGTATTGACAAAGCATCCTATGTTTTTAAGAGGGAGTTATTTTGGAATGTTTAAATTTAGTTTAAATTATAATCAGTACTGTCTGACATAATAAGTAGATTGCATCTGTTTAACGCAGTAAATTAAATGCATAACAATATAATTTAAAACAAATTAGTTAAAATAATAATGGCGTAATACGTTCTTTTATTAAGATCCGACAAAGTATATGAATATTATAAATTAATAGGTGTGCTCCGCGGTTTCATCCGTCTATGTTTCGCACTCGTGGAAAGATCGATATTTAAAATAGATGTTGCCCGTTTCTAGACCTACACGATATGCACACATAATTTCATGAGAATCGGTCTAGCCGTTTCGGAGAAGTATGATAACTAAACATTTTGATACAAGAATATTATATATATATTATTATTTAATAAACTTAAGTAACGAGTCGCGATATCATGAACCACCACGTACTGCAGTTGATACATTGCAAATAATTAACACAAACATACTTCTTATCGGCCTACAATCGAGATCCAACAATAAAGACATCGACATCGACAAGATATCGACAACATCGATACACGTCGCGGGCTGTCACTAGCTTGCATCTGTCAGATGCGTGGCAGGTGGCGCCTCGCAGGTGGACGCCATACTAGGCGCGGACGGCATTGCGATCCACATGAAATCTTTTCTTCTCGATATATACTTCTTAAATTTATCTTGCAAGAGGCCTGCCTTGTGGTCTAGTGGTACAGAACGCGAGGGACAAGGGTCCCATACCTACGTCAGACCTGAACAAACAGTTCAAGTCTAACTTCTATACAGTTATATAGTCCCATTGCAGCGAATTAGAGGAATACGACAGTAGAGAGAGTAGGTACTTGTGTCTCCAGACACTTGGAATTTATAATACCTACGCTGAGTGATGGGAAAAGCACGATTATCGATTGCTTAGGTACTTCTCCCTCATTCAATATCTAAATTGTTTTATAGCGAGGCTGTGTCGTTGTTGGCTGGTTTCCTGGTAGCTCATAATGTATTCTATACTCCACCCCAAGTAGAATAGAGAAATACCTAAGGTTTACTTAACATCTGTGTGAAGTGACGGTTCTGCGATTACGTTTTGTGTACTTAAGCCGCGAAAACATTAGAATGAAATGATTGGAACATTACAAGTTTTTAGTAAGAGGTAGTGCCACACTGCATGCTTGCAGCCGAATTGGGTCGGCACGACCGGGAGGTACCTTTCGCTTACACGAGACTCGCGCAAAGAGCTGTGATGTCGCCTTTCGTGCGGTGTGAAAGTAGCCGGTGGCCCATGGAGGTTGGAGGAGAAAGGAGGGCAGCGCATCTGTATAGCCTCTATGCGAATGTCTATGGGCGTCGGTAGATGAGAAAATGACTCCGATCCTCGTTTGCCCTCCTATAGCATAAAAAAAGTATGTGAGATATAGTAATGCAGACTCTCGGTCTTATTCGCCTGCCCTGTGAGGAATCTGGCGACAAGATGTTGTTGTTATGTAGATGTATGACCGTCACCTCGCATCAGGTAATCCAATGTTCGTTAGGCATGTGGCCTCAACAACAGTGGTAATTTGTATGCATTACTCAAAAACAAAAATAAAATTTCGTCTTCTATGATAAAAACTTAATTAAATACTACGTCAAAGCTGGGTTATGTATCCGAAACATAATTTAATTACAATAATATACAAACTGGTCCAGCAAGGTAAAAGGCTTTACATTTATTTGGCATAAATAAAAAACCTGACTGCTTATACTATCTGCTAAATAATCACAATTATTACTTTTTTTTTCAAACAAGCAGTTGACACATTTTGGTTACTATCGTCGCCTAGAGATCAATATAACTGTTTTGGTGCAGTTGTGTGCAGGTTCCCTGCTCCCTTCCAGTGGGCCACAGGAAACTCTCAAAACGCACGGAACGGCACGGCCTGGTTGGTACCTCGAAAGTTATGTAATTGTCGTTATTCTTGCACACAAGAACAATGGATTACAATCTGGACAATTTAAGCATAGTTTATCCCAGAAATTAATCCTTGGGGATGGATTTTACGGGGTAAACCGCGGGACACAGCTGGTCCAGCAACACCTATTAGCGTTCACACAATGTAGTAAACGTTTCCTTTTCTTTTTGTATCTCGTTCCATCAGCTTTTGGGGCAGGTGTACGGAATGAAATGTTGATAACCTCAAATATGTTGTGGATTTCGATTGCGTCTGTGTAATAATATTACCTATTTACCTTTCACCAAACACCAGATGCATCATTTGTGGTCTAAAGCTTGGTTTTAGACCTTACAAGACCGCATAAGACATTTTATTAGGTCATACCATTTAAGACAGACATTTTATTTGGGCAAACGAGCAGAGCAAGGCTTCGAGCCTTATAATCACCACCGGGTTCATAACACCAGCGTAATTGTTAAGCAGGCGTGTTGCTCTTCTCAATGGACACCCGGAAAAAACCGTATGAAACACATAAGCATAGCTTTTACTGCAGTATTGTACCGCATATCAGCTGCAAAAGAAACAAACATACCATCACATTTACCTAGCAAATGCTCGCTACTATGCTCGGGATGTCTCTGCGACCTGAGAAACCGGTCCTCTTTCGATAACTTAGTCTCGTCTCCCGAGCACTCATAGGGATCCTGTGAAGCTGTATTTTCTTCTTCTTCTCTTCGCTTCCGCAGCAAAAGTTGAGGTGAAAAAAAAAATGGGACTCTTACTTTCAATCAGCATATTTAATCTCTAAACCGAAGGATGCCGTGACAATCTGAAATCGTACCATAGACATAAACGATGATATTTTTTATCCATTTGTGGAATTCCAGAGGCAAAGCTGCAGATAGCATTTATGCAAATTAATTTAATCTCTCGATATAATTAGCGAGTTTCGTAACATAAGGCCTTGAGTCCGGCAGGTGGGGCCAAGATTTGGACACCGAAACCAGATGTAGAGCAGTAAGATATATCTTCTTAGATACAGATAAGAATTGGGGCGAAAACGTGTTTGAGGCACTTCCTTGTGTTCTATTAGTTTCTAGAAGCTTCTGTTTTTGAAGGTACTGAAGAAAGGATTTGTAAGACCAGTAGTATGGATAATCTGAACTAGTAATGCTGAGCTGAGCTTTGCCGCGTCAACATTACGGAATCATGTATGTACGTTCGTTCCGAATGCTCCTAAATCCAAATGGATTACTAGGTGCTTATAAACCCAACGTAAGCATCTTGTGAGCAAGTATTACCTTGTGGCGACGCGACGGCTCAATTCGGCTGCACTGCCGGCGCCACCTCTTAGGGCCGGTTTTTCAATCGTCAAATAAAAATTTAACCTAGGAATAAATTATTCTCATCGCACTTAAACACGAAATAAAAAAAAAAGAAATTTCTAGGGTTATCTTTTATCTGAGAATTGAAAAATCGGCCCTAGATCATTTCACTAGCTGTTATAAACTGGTTACATCAGTAGTAAATCTTTATGAAACATGTTGTGTCATCTTGTGTGTGCTATTAAACATTATTTAAATATTATCCTAGTAATATTGTAAATGCGAAAGTTTGTTTGTTTGCTACTCCTTCACGCAAAAACTGCAGAACCGGTTTTTGTGAAATTTGGCACACATAGAGAGTAACTTGAATTAACATATTATAGTATAGTTTTTTATCCCGAAAACATGTTCCTATGGGATCGCATGGGATGATTTTCTATTTTCCACGGGATCGAAATTTAGGCGGTGAAATCGCGGGGCGTAGCTAGTATAAAAATAATAGTATAATAAATAATCTTTTAACCACTTACTGGTATACTATTATAGTGTTTTTTAATTTTGAAAACGTATTTAGATTTGTATGTGGCTGGCAGCTGAAGACAGCTGGACTGGCTGTAGCTACTGTGGAGGCCTAAGATGGTGACGAAACAAGAAGCCCTACGGTATTTCGAGAGGCATTACCAATTATAATGTAAGCGCCTCGCGAAAGGTGCCTTCCCCGAGCGGGGCAGATGAAACCCAGTGGACAAGTGTACATTAACGCGACAGACGTCAATGTCACCCAGTCGTCACGCTGCTGAGGGAGTTTCAACCTTCATCCGTTAAGATAAAGGTCATTGAGCGTACATTTTCGATACTCAACGGTAAATTTCGTGGCATGTTTGTGAATTCTTTGGTAATCATCATTATTATCAGCAGCAGCATCCAGAATGCGTCTGAGAGGCCTGAGAGAGACTCCTGGAGACTTAGATCAGGTCATCAGTCCAATGGGTAAAAGGTTTTTATCTTATAATGAACTAGCAGCGCCTAATTTTTTACCTGGGAAAGCCCATTCTTACTGGTACTAGCATCCATACTCCAAGACCTTTCTTGATTAATGAGCTACCTAAAGGTTTTTTTTTTTAAGGTATAGGAGGGCAAGCGAGCAGTCGGAGCTATTTTCCTGACTACTGACGCCCACAAACATCCGCATAGAGGCTATACAGATGCGCTGCCCTCCTATCTTTGAAACTAGAAAATTAAGTCCTGAGAAAAACACGTTCAAATAAGCTATTAATCTTCATAATATTAGTATTAAGATATCTTTATATGGGCTTAGGCCAGATGAATCCTGCAGACCAATCTTCCAACCACTTGGCTTGCTGCCGCTACCGTCTTTTCATTTCTTTAAAATAAACATTCTCGTATATAGGCATAGACATCTGTTCATATCAGCCGAAGATATGAATCCTCGTAGTCGAAGAGACCCACATCAGATTGTTACTTATGACAAACCGCGAGTAACAAAGTATAATAAAAGCTGCCTTAAGATGTGTGTAAAGTTATATAATAAATTACCAAATGACTTAAACTAAGGTCAACAATACTTAGAAACAAATTATATGAGTGGACTCTTACAAATAACTTTTACTGTATCAAAGAAATATATGATAAATGTTGTGTAAATATTGTACTAACTAACACTTAAGTATGTTGCGATATTGTATAAAATATGTCTCTAATTTTATAACCCACTTTTACATGCTATTGTTAAGTGTAGCGAAACATGTGAACTTCTTAATAAGTAACACCTGCTATGTACAATGTTTTAAGGCAATAAATGTATTATTATTATTTATCTGATTATATATACTAGTCTTTATCTAAATCCTTCCTTAATACGTGAGCTAACTAACTGTGAACAGATTTTTTTTTTTATGATATAGGAGGGCAAACGAGCAGCCGGAGCCATTTTCATGACTATCGACGCCCACAAACATATACAGATGCGCTGCCCTCCTTTCTCCTCCCACCTCCATGGACCACCGGCTACTTACACGCCGCACGAAACGCGACAGCACAGCTGTCACTTTACGCCAGTCTCGTGTAAGCGAGATGTACCTCCCCGGTCGTGCCGGCCGCAATGGCTGCATGCAAGCATGCAGTGTGGCACTACCTCTTACCAAAATCAGAGCAATTTTGTAATCAGATCAATAGTTCCCGAGAATACACACAACAAACCAACTAGTCAACTTAATATTATTAGTATTAACATCAGTCTTTATCCAAATTCCCTTTAACCTTTAAGCCAGAAGGCTGTATGGGCGGTGACTGATGATGATGAGTTGACGCAGCACGTGAAGTTTTTGTTGCGCCTAAAGGTCATGGTCCATGAGTCTTCTTGCCCGATAATTTGCGAGCGCATGTCGCCCGCGCACACGACAGGGCCGGCCGGCGCTCACACCGTAGTGTAACGAACAATAAAGAAAATTTAAAAAAAATAGAAGAGACAGCCGTAATACTGGCTCAAATGGTCGCGTGTTTGACCTCCCAGCTCCTGCTGACTCCATTACGAATTTGGTGTGGAAATGTGTCGTTGTTATTATTGAAGCATAAAAATGTGTAGGATTCATCAATAACGAATCTAGAACCCTTTGTACGAGGCTAGAATAACTTAGTGTGATTGATCTACATATAGCATTACTATTACAGATATAGTACAATTTTTGTAAGACATTACATAATTATACCGGCGGCGGCGTGGTTGGATTATGTCAGTATGGCATTAATCAAAGGGTACGACGAAAGGACGTATCGTATTTCGTGTGGTTTCTAAGTTTCCTGTGGCCGAATGGAAGTGGTGAAGCGAAGAAGGGTAATTGAACTTGTACTTGTCGGTAGATTTAACAAGTGTTTGATTGCTTCTTGGCCCCCATATTCTATTAAAAAACATAATGTAAATCAAATGCAAACTCAATTTTTTGAACTGGCACAGATATTGCTTATCTACATGATGCGTTACCTGCTATCGATGGGATCTTCATAAACGCGACATAGTGCAGGCAGAAGCATGAAAATTTGCATCCCTCGTAATTACCCTTTTTCATCGTATATTTTATAGAAATCGCATTTAAAATAAGTAAGGTTTTTGAACCAATGCTATGCCTTGCAGCTTTCTCCTTCTTCTGGGTTCGTCTCGGAGCTGGGAAGCTTCCACGAGGTCTGCGGGTCTCGGCGCGAACGCCATTACCCGGGGGTAATC
>LUGF01035294.1:105052-128125 GCA_001625245.1 Calycopis cecrops
ATAGACTATAGAGGCTATACAGATGCGCTGCCCTCCTTTCTCCTCCCACCTCCATGGGCCACCGGCTACTTACACACCGCACGAAACGCGACAGCACAGCTGTCACTTCACGCCACGAGACCGGCGCGCCGGTCTCGTGTAAGCGAGAGGTACCTCCCCGGTCGTGCCGGCCCAATTCGGCTGCATGCAAGCATGCAGTGTGGCACTACCTCTTACAAAACTTCATGTGCAAAACTTAACCAGGTCGTGTCAGCGTGAAGCTGCTTGTATTGGCGGTTATTGGAAAAGGGGCAAACAGGCAAGACGTCCACTTTTTAGTGTGATACACGTCCACAACAATTCTAAAAAAATCCTCTTGACCTCAATTGACCCCGTGACCCCTACAAAATGTTTAATATCCATAAAAATATATGTTATGAGCACTATTAAGCTAATTAAAATATATTACCATTAAATCAATAGATATAAAGTTACAATAAAATAGTAATATCTACGCTACGGTTAAAGGTGTTTTTGGCCATTGGGCCAGTTTAGGGAAGTTGAGTCGACCTTTTTAATGGTGATTAATTATCCAGCCGCAAAAACAGCGGTACCGTTACCTACAGGTGTATCGCTAGCACACGCTTCATTCAGTATTACTCGTTTGTGGATGGCTTTTTATGTTGTAGTGAAACAATATTGAGAAACAGCGGAGAATGGTGTCTAGGGTACCCGGGTATTTTGGAGAGGAAAAGAGGCATCTGCGTAGCAATTTAGAAGTTGTCTATCAGCGTCGATAGTTATCAATGAGTTCCTGCTTCTTTTGTATTAAATCTTATTAAGTATTAAAAAGTCCTCATTCACCATATTTGTCCTGGCTAATCTTTGACTGGTTATTGATTTTAATTAAATTTGGTACATATGTGTATTTGGTACATATGTCCCTGTTCTACTTAAAAATAGGAATATTTTATGTTGATTAATAATTAACATATTTGTTGCCACAACAACATTTGGTACCTATTATTGTATATAAAAAGTAATAGAACAGATTCATACAAAGCAAGGGAAAACAAAAACAATATACATATACATAAAGTTATATCCTGGTGAATTACAAAAAAAAAATACGATATGAGAATATTAAAAAGAACCTTCTCAAACAAGTTACCCGGCTAGAAGAACCTGTAGTAGTCCTGTAGCAAAACTACATTAAAATCGTTTTAGCTATTACGAGAAAAGTAGAGAAGACCACTACTTCGATTTGGAAACAGCTGCCTTCTTAGGCACCGATACGACCTGGGCATCTTCAAGAAAAGGGCTTATTGTCTGAAAGAACGACAACGCTTCTGTTAGTCCTTTGGAGTTGTGGGTGTCTACAGGTGATTTAGTGATCCAACTGCCCGTTTGCCTCCTAGGCTATAAAAAAGTAATAAAAATCATCTTCGCATTAATATCGCTTAGATATCTTTCGCAGCACAACTACTTAACATTTAACGATGTACAATAAGTATAAAAATCAACATTATCTGAAATTATTTAGATAACATGTTTTTTTATTAATTATGTGTCACAGTTAAAATTAATCGTTCAGATAATTGGGTTTTATAATCACGATATGACGACGATTAAGTAAAGCAAAACCTGTTGTGGTGATGTGGATGATGTTTGGATGAGTTTGCGTTTTATGTAATAAATATTCTTGAAGGAAATTTAATAGCGAACTTTTGCAAATGGAATAGATAAATCTTACTAATAAAATGCATGATAAGTAAGGTACTTCTCACTCACACTGTGTAAAGTGGCAGCCATGTTGTCGTGTTTTGTGCGGCTTGTGAGAACAGGTGGCCCATTGGGGGATAGAATAAGAGAAGGGCAACGTGCTGCATAACAATCATGCGGTCCATGAGCTTCCTTTGGCCTCAAAGGTCCCCGTCAGTTGGTTGGTCTCATTGTTTGTTATTGGAATTATAGAGGTATTGAAAGAATTTTGATAAAATTTTATATGTACAGGATAAGTTTTTCGTCACCGGCCAAATTTTAAAATAAAGATGTAAACATCATTACAAGGGTATGTTTTAAAAATATTATTGTCTATATGTATTTGTTAAATAAAAATCGATTTGAAATGGTCCTTAAAAATAAATAAATAAATAAATAAATAAAAGTTTATTTCAGACTTTTGTGATCCATAGTATGTTAGTTACAATTTCTATAATCTAATGTTAGTAGTAGTAATTAGTAGTAGTATATATTAATTATTATTATCATTTACGCCGTCCTATGGCAATTTCAACCCAGTGGTGCTGGATGGAGCAGTCGTTCCTGGCAGCAATCATGGAAATACATGGATCGTTGTTCGTACACGAAATGTATCGACTTCAAGGTCAAGGACGCTTTGCGACACGCGAGCTAGATGCCACGTGGTGATCAAGAAATATGTTTATAACATGGGACTAAGTAATTGTATCTAATTAATATTTTTTTTTCAGAAAGCGCAAGTATTATTGATTCCGAACCAAACCTGAAAATTTGGCCGGTAACCGAAAACTTACCCTGTATATCATTACAATAACGGAAATAAAAGAAGCCTCTGGATGAAAGCAGCTTGTAAACGTGATCTGTGGCGCTCTCTGGCCCAAGTCAAGCAGTCGTTTTCGAACTGATGATGATGATGATAAGAAATAATAATAAAAAAAATACCTTTTACCTCAAAAACGAGAAAACCTCGCATTCACTTGTAGAAAATAAACACACATGCGCCCATGCTGCATATGCGATGCCAAAACAAACGTGATCTGAACATAAGACGCTTGTATTAAACCTAACTACAATAGAAACCGGTGGTAAGAAGAAGAATGGATGTAAAGAAAGTCATTAGTTGTACTTTACGTACATCTGCCGTGGATTGTCACGGTAAAGAATTGCCTTTAACGGCGTAAAAAGGATTTTGGACCCACAAAAAATTCAACCCTTAACAATTTTCTGCTTCAGGACAACCAACTGTATTTTGTAGTTTTTACTGACTTTATAAATTGTGAATTTTAAATCTGGTTTTTATGTAATTCGACCTGGGGAAACCTATACAAAATATACATCTAAACCTGTTTAGGTTTATATGATAGGTTTTACATAATATTGAAGTGGCTTTAAATTTGCTTATTATTAAAAAGTAGTAAGAATTATAAATTATTATAATTCTTTTTAGAGTACTTTTTATTTATATTACTAGCTCTATTATTATCGTATTAACTGTAATAAAAATGACACTCCTCTATTTCACCCACTGATGGGTTGAATTTAAATGTTTTTTTTCAGTCATGAATGGAAACCCCGTCACACATTTCAAGTTTCTATGTACAGTAGTTTCGGCTGTGTATTGATATATGAATCAGTCTATTTTGCTTTTAATATCATTAAACAGAATTTTAAATTCCGTCCTAGAACCAACCCTAAATGGCTCGAAATCCAAAACGAATAAAAATGTTTTATCAACCATGTGTTGTTTACAAAGTAAGGAGCGACGATAAAAACAACAAAACACAAATTTACAACCACACCTTGGGATTAAGACTGGACATGTTTAAACGTAATGGGTGCATATTAATTTAGCGCAGAGGAATGTATTGACTAGCTGTACCGTCCGCTACCAACTAAGATAAATTTAAAGGAAAGACATTACACAAATATTAAATTCATTTTGAGACATTTTATTCCAAATTAACACGAGTTAATTCAGTTCGTTTGGATTCCAATTAAGGGACGTGGAAATGCCAGCAGCGCCTTCTGTAGGAAATTGGTCGTACCAACTCAGAAATCGTGGGACAGTGTACATTAACTTTGCTGAAGATCAACACATGATCAAATATATCGTTTAGGATTCTATAAAGAACATACAGACAAACACTCATTTTTTTTTATATGAATACAAATAGCAAAGAACCAGAAATACCGTGCCCAGATATACCAAAAAAAAATCAATTGGTTGTTCTATATAAGCCGTTTTGACGAATTGTTTGCATCCTACCTCGTCGTCACAGCCTACTCCCGCTTTTTATATCAGACGATATCGGGATCGGCTAAAGCGACTGCTATCTGACCTCTGCAAACCAGAAAAGAAACCAGACCCAGTCCTAGATTAGGCATTCGCATACAGGAATCAGGGTCACCTAAAATAATAAAATAAAAAAAAAATTCAGTATTTCCAGATTCAATTTAAAATTTAAATGATTTTTAACTATGACATATAACAATTTCAAACAATCCATTACATTTCACGTTTTTTATAAATCACTAATTAAATTAAGCATTAACAAATTAGTAGTAATAACCTTTAAATAGAAATTACTTTTATCTCTACAAAGTGTAGGCCGATCGGTTTTATTTGATTGTCAATTTAGGGGCCCAAATGCGGGCCAAAGTGTATCTGGCACCTTGCGGGCAAAGAAACTGCCTAATGCCAAAGGCAGGTGGTTGGAACCTTCCCTAAATGTGCTCTGGATATTAATGTAAATAGGCGTTGGTCTTGGTCTTTATACTTTGAATTTAGAACAGATAAACTTAGGAATTTAAAAAAAATGTCAACTGGAGTTTATTTCATGATTCTGAAGCGAAAAGCCCGCAAGAGACATAACGCGACAAAGCGCGTTTGAGCTTTTCGCTCAAAGATGTTTTCAACACGCTTTTATGAGCTAAGCCTGAATTTTTGAATTACATTTAAAGCAACTTCCTGGTATCCCAATCGTTTGAAATTTTGCATACATCTAGAAAACCGATGACAATACGATAATTTAATAATTACCTTGCTGTGCCCTGCGGCTGCACTCGACTAAAATTTGTATTTAGTTTAAGTTTCTGTTTGTAACAGTAATTTATGTTGTTGTAAAAGCTGAAAAAAATATACCTACTCTTTGTAATAGCGATGCCAAAGTTGATGCAGGTAAACTTACTTAAGCTATGATTAGAATAGTGTTTAAATAAATTAATTACTTCTATAATAAACTTAAATATTCGTCGGTTTAATTGATTTGAGCGTTAAAATAAATTTGAATATTAATGTCAATATCAAGTTCATGAATATAATAAAATGAGGTTAGGATTATGTCGCTGGAACCTGTTTTAACAATTGAGGACTGTATCCTACTGAGGTCATAGCTAGTAAGTTTGTATGTGTGTTTGTTACTGTAACACGTATTCCTCTTTATCGCTTGTCGATGGAGTTCCTCATTATCCGATTACGACGAAGCAAAAAGTACTTTCTAAGTAATTTCCACATGGCCCCGTCTAGAATTTACGAACGACTAGATATTATACCGACCGCGCTATACCTAGGTGACTGGAAAAAACACAAAAAAATACTGTTTATTCCTAATAAATATATGGTTTTGATTTTATGCGGGTAATAATATAAACATGCGTTCATGATTAAGTCAAGCCTTTTACTATTTACGAATTTGAGTTTTCTCCTTTAAATCATCCGCCTGGTTCCAAATAGACCACCGTCGATCAAGGTTTGGGATGTTCAGAAGATAGCAGCGTCCTCTTCATCCAATTACGGGACAGGGCACATAAGCATCTCTAAGAATTGTGATAGGACACATATACCACAGAAGCATCTCTAAGACCGGTGCTATTGAGTCAGTTACTTCCTAAGCAGTTGCCCGTCCAACTCGGCTGCAATGCCGCAATTCACAGATGCTCGCCGACCATAACTGGTATGTCGTTCCGCCTGCCGCCAAGTTTTGTCGCGTGGCGTACATACATTAGCGCTTAACGGCATTCCTGTGTCCGGCCGCGCCGGCAAATATTGATGTCGATAAATTTGACGCTAGTGAGGGGACACGGTCGATGTTGCGTACCAGGGGTAAGGAATTTGCTGGCCACATGAAAGAAGGAAAAAAAAAGAAAGAAAATATTCTTTATTTGCCCACAATAAATATATATATATACACTAATACAACTTAAAGATAAGAGCAAACAGGCGGTCTTATCGCTAAGGAAGCGATTTCTTCCAGACAACCGGGTGGTTATATGTATGGCTGGGATATGCGGCCATATTATGGTATGGGGAGGGAGGCAACAAGCATTTGGGATTTTTTTATGACGCAAACGCAAGCATTCGCATTGAGGTTGAGCGATACGTAGCCATCCTTTCTCCTTCCTTCTCTATAAGTTACAGGAAACTCATACCACACGAAACGCGAAAGCACAGCTTTCACTTTAAGCCGGTGTCGTGTGAGCATGACCCGTAAGGCTCATTCCGTGCCTGCCCAATTCAGTGGCAATGCAACGTGGCACTAATAAAAATATTGGAGGGTATACACACCGAGGGGATAAGTAATACACCAGGAAAGCTTTTGGAAAGAGCAGCTTAAGTTACGTCAAATATAAATAAGTCTCTAAGTAATGAAATTATATCCAAAACTATGTATTGGTCACCATTATAAAGTTGTGCATACCATGGGGGGTTGATGGCATTCTCTATGATTTAGATGCCCTCATATAGGTCGACACACCCCCACCCCAGCCCAGGTCCTGAACTCATAAAACATGAGGTACGAGGTAGAACATGCAAACAGCGCTATTGTAACAGGGGTTTAGTGACGAGCGCACTTTTGCGCCTTTTTTCTTTTTTCTGATCTCAATTTATGGCGTGGAAGTGAAGAGAAGCACAATACAGCTTCATGGGGTAGCTATGGGCGCTCGTCGGGCGACGATTGACATATTTGTTATTGAAATTACTTCAATATTGTAACATGAAAAGATGAAGTTGTTAAAGCAATCCCTTTTTTTTCAATTTCAATGGCTAAGTCTTGAGATGTTCTTGGGGTATAGCAATTATACGGATTGTATCATTAGATTACTCGTTTGCCCCCATCTATATGGGGAAAGTATGTAATTACATAAGTATGAAGTATGTATACACACCTATGTAAGTACCATAAAAATAGTAAGATTAGTAAAGTTGGTAGAAGTCTTTGTAACCCACTTCATAAATTTAGTAGTCATTCAAGAGGAAGGTTTTTATGTATAATAACTGCATTTTTGAATTTGGAAATTCACGCGGGCGAAGCTGCGGGAATCTAGTGTTGTATAAAAACCCATACACATCCTTCTGTAATAAAATCATATCGAAATAGTTCAATAAACATAATTATAATAAACCAAATAATAAAATCATACGTACAAATTATTCTCATTCCCCTTACGAATTTGCAGTGATAGGACAGGTTTATCGTGATAAATGCTTAAAAAAATTTTTAAAAGGTCTTTAACCTTGTCACTTTCTTGAACATCTGCATGACATTTTTTTGTATACAACATACATATAAGACATCTATCTAATTATTAACATATGATGATGATCAACACGTGATATTAAAATTTAAATATATTATTGTGCTATTAAATACGTACTTTAAATTTATGTTGACAAATAAAATTTGTTTGTGTTTATTAAATTACTATCGTCAACATTTTGTATTTAAAGTTTATATTTTACAATCGTTCCTTAAAAAAAGACTGTAAATAACATACTTAATAAAAACAGAATAAATTTATTAAGTTATCTGTATCTATTGGCATAAAATTGACTACGCACATAAATGTATAGAAAATTTAAAAAATTAAATATTCAAATTTAGAACAAAGCTCGATACATATATTTGAGCAAATTCTGAGACATTTTCGGTAAAATTGTGTATCAGTATGTCCACCAAAAAATGAATAACAGTGTTTGTGTGTTTTGCGCGCTAAGTACTTGTTGGTAGGCAATATGGCGGGGGCAGGTGATCATTGTAGCAGCTGCCAACGCATCCAAGGTTAGGTACCCCTCCCCCCGTGTTTGCTCGTACCCAACAACTAGTGATGCGCCATCGGCACTGTTCTTTTTTTTTTAATTGGTCAAACGTAATTTAATTTCATACGGCCAATTATGTCAAGCGTGTGTCGTTAATATTGTTTTGTTTAATAGGCTATAACACAAGTTTGATATATTATTACATGCGTTTCGTTATTATATTAATTAAAGCGTTTTAATAATATAAATTGCTGAATTCGCGATAAAGTTGCTACCGCCGTGCATTTTTGAGCTGATAACTTTTTTAATGTGTATATTAAATTGTTATTAATTATGTTCACGTACTTTGTGGTATTTCGATATTATACGTAGCTTTTTCCTTCTTTTGTGTTATATTTTTTGAAATGATAAATTGCATTTCATTAATTTAATTACTTATATTGGATTAAATTTTAATAGAGAGGTTATAGTTAATGAGTATATTATGTTTTAATATTTTCATTAATACTCTACGTACCCCAGTGATATACCTAATGCGCATAAATAGTGTGTCTTTTACACCTCATGTCGCCTACCCAATTAGGCATGTACTTATGTGTATTTTAAATGTCTTCATCTCAATAAAATTCATGCACATACAGATACATTTTAGCAGGATTGTGTTTTACACTGCAATACGGTGGTGTATATGTGTATGTTTGTCCAATTTTGGATTAGTTCAGTTATGCGTTTATACATTTTTAAAGCCACTGAAGGGCAAGGTATTTTTTTTATTTTATTTAAACACATATACAATATCTTATAATTTTGTACAAATCAGGTGTAATCATAAACTCATTCGAGTTTTAACACACACCTTGCGCGTCTACATTATTTATTATTTATTTTATTTGTGGCATAGGTTTCTTATATCTGGCGATCCAATGCCTGGCGTAAATTATTTCCTTATCTAAAAAGTATGCAACTCCAATAAAGTAAGCAAAAAAGTACCACATTATCTTAAAATATATTTCTGGTCCAGCCTTTTCCAGTAAAGGCCTTTACAAAAAAAAAACATTATAATGAATTAATAGTATGCGTGCCAACTCTAGCGTCCACGTGGTCTGCGCACGCGCCACTGATAGTGCCGGAGAGCAGCGCCTGTCCCGCCGAGGTCGTGACCACTGACAACTGGTTTACTTTACGGGTGTCACCCAAATGGCGGGACTTCGCCAAAAGTTGGCGGGAAAAAAAATGTGACGGAGAAAATGTACAGAGAGTATTTGTGAGATCTCGAGAGTAAGCGTTCATTTCTGTGATAAGATGAAATAAATGTTAATTAAATGTTTCTTTTTTAATTTTATTATACCTACTCTTTTCTTCTTGACCAGCGTTTATCGGCCACAGCAGAAGGTACATCTTCTTCAATGAGCGCTTTACCGAATTACCTCATGCCACACCCATCAGTCTATACTATTTATTATACATACCATACTATTATACATACGATAGTTTGTATGTATGTTTGTCTTTAAAGCAAAAGGTCCTAAACGGATCTATGTGACCATTAAGAGATTCATGATATGAAATACCATGTGTAACAGTATTTATAAGAGAATAGGGCCTGTCATCTACGAGGGTCCTCTTAATGTCAACAATTATGATGGTGATTGGTAATAATATTTTGAACAGGACCTGCACATAAGGTATTTGCAGTGATTCACTGTACTCATAATAAAGATCATTGAATAACCAGATCTGATCGGCGTATTCAGAGCACATCTTCGTTCTTCGGGATCTTATATCGCAATGGTCCGACCATCATATTATACTTACCTCGTGTTCCTCTCCTCCATGAGCACAAACTAAGTGGTAGTGCAGCTCACAATCTCCGGCATCAGGGTATTACTTGGAGCGTGCACCGAGGCGCCGCGCGTGACCGCACGGGCATACGATCCGAGCGGACATTCGACGATCAAGAACGAAGAAAAGTTTGTACGTTTGTTTGTTTGTTACCTTTACGCAAAAACTGCTGAACCGATTTTCATGAAATTTGGCACACACATAGAGGGCAACTTGGATTGACACAGGATAGAATTGGGTCGGCACGATCGGGGAGGTACCTCTCGCTTACACGATACTGGCGTAAAGTGACAGCTGTACTGTCGCGTTTCGTGCGGTGTGTAAGTAGCCGGTGGCCCATGGAGGTGGGAGGAGAAAGGAGGGCAGCGCGTCTGTATGGCTCCGGATATATGCGGATGTTTGTGGGCGTCGGTAGTCATGAAAAGGACTCCGGCTGCTCGTTTGCCCTGCTATATAATAAAAAAAAAAAATAGTTTTTATCCTGAAAGAATGTTCTTATGGAATGCCATGGGATGATTTTCTATTTACCACGGGATCGAAATTTACGCTGGTAAAACCGCGGGGCGCAGACAGTTATATTATAGAGAAGTATATTGTAGCTGCATTGTATTGGAATTGGGCGGGAACGACCAGGGAGGTACATCGCTCTCATGATGCCTCCGTAAAGTGACAGCTATGCAGCGCAGAGACTTGTGAGCAGCCGGTGGGCCCGTTGGCAGAGGAAAGGAGGACACGCATCAATCATGCGAATGTCTATGGGCGTCGGTGATCATCAAAATGCTCCAATTGTTCTTTTACCTTCTTTTTACTATAAAAAAGGTAGTGTAGTCAAATTGGACGGCACGGCCAGGTACCTCTCGCTCATATGTACACAGGTTCTGGAGTGGAGTCCTCATCCTAGGTGGCGAAGTCAGGATGCAAAGTTGTAGCGTACGGAGATAGGTCAACCAACTGAACAGCGGTGGACAAAAATAGGTAAATGAGTATGATGATGATGATGATGAATTCAGGACATTTTAAATTTTGCAAAAACGTTTAACCTGCGGGAGATTGATTATGCATTACATAATTAATATTTTATACCCGTAAGGTCGATGTCCGTGTCCGCCATTTTGTCGCCAATGAATTAAACAACTATTTATATTTTTATTAGTTGTTAATAATGAAAAGATTTGTTTAGTATCAATGAACTGTTTTATTAATAAACTATAATTGTATCATTATTATTCAAATTAAATCAACCTCAAAGATTTATGGTTAGATTTAGATGCACACTTTTATATTAAATAATTAAATACTTTGGACATACAGCATTTTCCAGGCACTCCATTAACTTAAGACAAGCAGACGCATGGAGTTTTTTATACATTTATTTTTTAAACGTAAAGTTCACAGATATTATTATAATTATTATATATTATATGTATATTATATATTATTATATGTTTTTACGAACACCGGAACGATATTAAAATACGATTTGCATTCGTTTGTACATGTCCTTGTTGCTAGTGAGCTCGAGCTAAGCGGCGACTTCCTACATCGCGTTCTGGCGGCTGCTCCCGCTAACGATGGTGCCTTATGGGAACTGTCTCCCGTAATGACGGTGGTGGTGAACGTCTTCGAGCATGGTTTCCCCGATGATGTGATGACTTCGGGAGCACCATAGCATCGGTGATATGGCTATGTCGTGGATTATGAGAATCATTTTTATAAAATAAGTTTAAGGAAATGAAATATATTTTATGTTGCTCGGGGAGAAATCTAATGTTGTGATGATTTTTTAATGATAATTTTATGTTTTATGTTGAAAAATTTATTTTATAAATCAAAAAATCAAAAATAAAAAAAAATATTGTTACCAAAATATATAAAAATATTATGTATATAAATTATACCCTGGTCCCCACACTAGGATTCCCTGTGTTGTGGGTAACCAGTCTCTTTCCTATCATAATATATGTAAAATACTTATATGCAACAAAACAAAAAAAAAAGAAAAAAAAATATTAATAGTATCAATGTATAATTTATTTGGGCTATGCCTGAAATAATTGAATTTTGTTTTTATTTTTTATTTTAATGTCCGACAGGGCTACCCATACCGGAAAAGCTTGGGGGGAGAGGAGACTAAAAGAAGCTCAGCTGGAGGGTCCTCCACCCGTCCCTCGGAACCAGCAGATGGCGGCGTGGAATATTTTGCATTGCACGGTTCCGACGACTTAGTAGGGACTGTGAAGAGGCAGCCGGACAGTCCTCAGGGAGGAGAAGTCTGGCCTTTTCGCTGTGGGTAGCCTGTCGCTGGAGGGAGGGATGTATATCCGGGGCCCTCCAATTACAGGGGCTGAAGGCACCCGCAGGGGTTTAGTCGGTAGGGGCAACCCAATTGCCGAGCCCGACACTGTACCCGCTTGAGCCACTTGGGCTCCTGGGTAGCGTAGGTACGTAAAGGTATTCCCCTGCGTTACAATAAAATCAGGGCAAAATCAATGGTGAAATAAAATTATTTATATATTAAAAGTAGTTTTTTATTTAATCCCGTGGAAAATAGAAAATCATCCCATGGCATCCCATAGGAACGTTTGTCGGGATAAAACTGTCAGTGTTAATCCAAGTTACCCTCTATGTGTGTGCCAAATTTCATGAAAGTCGGTTCGGCAGTTTTTGCGTGAAGGAGTAACAAACGAACAAATATACATACAAACTTTCGCATTTATAATAGGATAGGATAGCGTCTGTATGTTCAAGGTGCCACAGTTAACACCATGGACACCATAAATCATGTCTGCCATTACGAAACGCATGGGAAGTATATTTTTATCGTGAGAGAAGTGAGCAGATAGAGATCTGGAGGTAGTTCGTGATAATTGTGTTATTTAATGACGTGCCCTGCGAGTGGGGTTAAGTTACTGCATGTAACTGTTAGTTGGCCATTACCTACGTTGACGAGAATCTCGCCCTTTGAGTAAAATGTGGGTCAGACCCTTCCATCTTTGGGGTCTGTCCCTTGTTTTTATATTTACCCCCGAAGCGGTAGAATGTTTCGGGTTTTAGATAGGTCATAGGTGATAGGTCTCCCAGCATAACATCCTACAATTTTTTTTTAATAAGTCACTCATTGTCACATTAAATTAAGTAAAGGGTGACATATTGATAAGCAATGAAGCAATCAAGAAAACAATAGAAAAAGTGAGGTTTCTGACAGTGGTTCAACTGTGGCGAATACAGTTAGGTATCACTTTTGAATATCTTCTGGTTGTATGTTTGTTTGTGAACAGTTTGTATAATAACAGTAAAAAAATACCGAACAAGTCATTCCGTTGGTTAAAAAATCAACCGAAACCGTTGTTTAGCTCTTGGTTTAGTTGCCATCGAACGTAGAAATCTGTTGAAAATTAGATTTTCGAAAAATACCAAATCGCAGTGGGTCTTCGCTCCTGTGCCCTGATGCAGCTGCAGCAGTAGCATAAAGTACTAGGTCTATCTAAAAATAAAAAAGTGTGTGCTTTAGACCACACAACTAAAGTAAAACTTAATTATTGATTTTCATTACCGTAGTTACAATGACATAACATGTCATATGATATTTATTTTTTAAATACAAAAACGTTTCACTTAAATCGAATTTGAATTTGAATGACAACTTCCATTGGCCTCGCCCGATGTGTGATTTTCGTAACGCTCTCCCCAGCTTTCTCCCCTTAAAACCTTATGAATATATCAAACATGATGCAGACATCACGATCGACACATTAATTCTAATTCAATATCAAAATAAACGGATAAAAAGATAAAACGTATAGATACGAGCATTGTTAATGCACTATGTGTGGACACCTTTATTTCTAACAGAGCTGTTTTGACAGGCAGATGCTAGCGTCCATGATAAGGATATTTGAGATATACGTGTTGATCCATGTTTAGATAATAGATAAAATTAAAAAAAATGCGAAATGGTTTAGAAATTCAACACTGTTTCTATGAAGTCATTGTTACAATTAAAATAAAGAAATGTAGCGTTGTTTTTTTCTATTACATGGAAAAGGACCAGTTGGGTTTGATCACTACGTACCGACTGCCATGAACACCTTTTTTTTTTTTTTTCGCAGGTTACGCACCAGCCCTCGGGGAGAGTTGCAACCCCGAGGAGTGTGGCACTCCCGGCCGTGTGCCGGTTTATCCACTAAACCCCTGCCGCTCGTCCATCTCGCCGTTAGTTATTGGGGGCATGGGATCGCGAGCATTCCACCACGAGGCCCCTCGACTGCCGTGAACACCTGGACAGTTTATGTAGATGCGTTGTCTTTCTCACTCTCTCTATGTGCCACCGGAAATTCACACACCACACGATATGCGACGTCACTTTTAGCTGGTGTCACGTGAGCACGAGATACCCACCTCCCTGGTCGTGCCCAATTCGGCAGCAATGTGGCACGGCACCATCTCTTACTTCCATGTACCAAGCTGTTTTATGTATAACTAGGGATCTTCAAGAAAAGAGCTTATTCTTTCCTTAAAGGTCGGCATGGCATCTTTTAGACCTCTGGTGTTGCGGATGTATGTTGGTGATCACTTTACATCAGGTGACCCAACTGCTCTGCTATAAAATAAACTAACTTTTATAGCTGTTTTCTAGAACTGAAAATAATAAAAATTCACCAAAATTAACACGACCTTTATTATATTTCTTTTTGTTGACGCAGGGGAATACATTTATGTATGACACCCAGAAGCCCGGGTGGCCCCTAGGCCTATGTCGGACTCCATACTTGGAAGTGCTATGCCGACTAAACCCCTGCCTGTCTTCAGCCGCTATAATTTTAGGGTGGCGGATCTGCGGCAACCTGATCCTTCCAGCGACACTTCTCCTCGAAGACTATCCGGCTGTCTCTGAACAGTCCCTACTACGCCGTTGGAACCGTACAATAAGGTCAGGTTCCCATCCTGGGCCCAGTGCTCCAAAAAAGCACGCCATCAATTTGTCCAAAATTGTACCATCACTCGTCCCAATCCACGACGTCTCCAGCTGATTCAGAGGGACGTGTGCAGGACCCCTGAAGCCACCAATGCGTCCGAGTCGGGCTCACCAGGCGCCCCAGTCCACCGTCACCTGCTGATTTAGTGGGATGGGTGGAGGACTCCTCAGCTGAGCTGCTCTTAATCTGGCCTCTCTCCCACGCCTGTCCAGCATCGCCTTAGGTACATAGAGGCACGCCAGCCCACCACGACAATGTGGTAGCATCTTTGGGGGGAAACCCGTTATCTACAATAGTGTATTTCAAGTCGAGATACCAACTACAGCATCCATACAAATATTATAAATGCGAAAATGTGTTTGTTTGTTGGTCCTTCTTGTAGGTCAAATCGAATCAACGGATAGATGTGATATTTAGCATAGAGATAGTTAAAGGACTGAAGAGTACTATCGGCTCGAAATATTTCTTTTTCTACATGCTAGTTACAATTGTACATTGGACACTCAATCAATATATGTTTAAAAGATAAATCACAATTATACAAAGTGCATTTCTTTTTAGGTTCCCTAGTGACAAGAGGGGGACAAGTAAGAGGTAGTGCCGCACTTGCTTGCAGCCGAATTAGGTCGGCACGACCGGGGAGGTACCTCTCGTTTACACGAGACCGGCGTAAAGTGAGAGATATGCTGTTGCGTTTCGTGCGGTGTGTAAGTGGCCCATTGAGGTGGAAGGAGGAAGCAGGGCAGCGCATCTGTGTCGCCTCTATGCCGTTTGCCCGCCAATACCATAAAAAGCATGGATATTGGTTACATTTGGTGCGTCCATTTAATCCTAACCTTCCTACACAATAGTAACAATTCACGCACTCGTTTCGCAGTGAAACATTTTGTTTTCGTACCGGCGCGCGCATTACGCATACCCTCCGTATTTACACACACAATTCTCCAAACCCGCATACACGCGTCACGCATTCCGCCGGTCCGAATTCTATTGTCACCACTCGTGTTTGGTAAACAGCATTCCGCGTCTTACGTCAGTCTACCGTCATACTCCGCCACAGTGACGTAATTTCTACAAATAAGAACTACCGCGTTGGACATCTTAGCAAACAAATTTTAGTCCTAGCTCATGACCCGTGTCGGCCACTTTTTAGCTGCCGCGCATAAGCTGCTCCCCTCCGTTAGAGGTGGGGAGAGGAGGACACCCGCTTTCCTCGGCCAAGATAATAATAGCCGATAATATTAATCGCAATAGTCCGGTTTGCCTTCTCCCAGTAGCTGGGAAAGAAGGGGGGGTCTGCACCCCCATCGACCACAAATTACAGAGGCTCGAGCTACCTTAGGGCACTCGCCTGTCATACAGACGAAGCTGCACTGGGCTTTCAGTTCTGCTAGCGTAGATTCTATCTAAAATAAAAAATAAAAAAATTGTAGTCAACACCATTCGCCGATCGTAAGCTGCATCGCAGATGAAATGCGACCAACCTCTTTCGTTCAGACGATAATGATATGTGACAACAGACAATCACTGGATCCTCTGTATCATAGTAATGGGGTTCCGATGGCCCATCGCCATGGAGGAGGATGGAGGGCACCGCATCTGTATAAAATGTTATGCTGATATCTATGAAAAATAATATCAAGATGAAAATGTTTTTATTCAAAATAGAATTGTACAAATTACTTTTTGAACGTCAACAATTCTAACTACCACCGATTCAATCATAGCCCTGTACTGAGAAGAACCGACGAAACAAACTCAGCGGGCCTCATGAGAAAGTATCTATCAATATAAGAATACAGATACATTATAATAAACAATCAAATAAGATATACAATCAAACTACAATAGTTATTCTACAAAATTAGCCAGCTCGGAGGGTACTCAAGGTGTGGTGTCTGTCATATACATATATATATGATATAATAGTATAAAAGATTTTGGACACATTCTGGGGTTCTATTGTAGAGCCGTATACATTGCCCCCTAAAAGAATTTCTTACTTTATAAGTCTAACTGGTGGTACCTATAGTTTGTGCCCGTTTCTCGTATTCCTATCATTTATTATGAAGATGGGTATTCATGAAAATGGCTCGGACTGCTCGTTTGCCTCCCTATCCTATAAAAAAGTCATTGGGCACCAGATTTACGTTCGATAGCCAATCATAAGCTACACTGCAGATGAATTGGCCACGACCCACATGAAAGTCACTCTGACATAAAAAGCGACAGTTATACTCTTCTGTTTAATGTGGTAAAGTTTCGGCCTATAGGTGAGGAGGAAAGGAAGGCTACAGGTTCTAGTGTATAGGAATGGGTACTATAAAAATGTGTGTGCTTTAGAGGGAGAGAGAAGAAAAATTTGCTCCTGCAGTAAAAAAAGAGAAAAATGACCATTGATGTTTTCTTTTATTGTGGTATGAAGGCCAACCTACTTTAAGCACTATATTATTATTTATTTAAAAAAGAAACGTAACTATCTCTTTTTCTTTCTTCACTAACTTATATCTCCCTCTCAACTTCCGTTCTCCACTCCCGATCACACTTTTGTAACGCTCTCGTCACGCATTCATCAGCTTACTCCCCAAGTCAAGAGAAGAGAGTGAGAGAGAAAAAGATAAAGAAGTTTTACTTCAAAAAAGACAAACATAGTCAAGCCAGTGGGGTCGCTCTGAAAAGGAAAGAGGTAGTGCCACACTGCATGCTTGCATGCAGTCGAATTGGGCCGGCACGACCGGGGAGGTACCTCTCGCTTACACGGGACTGGCGTAAAGTGACAGCTGCGCTGTCGCGTTTCCTGCGGTGTGTAAGTAGCCGGATGGCCCATTGAGGTGGGAAGAGAAAGGAGGGCAGCGCATCTGTATAGCCTCTATGCGTATGTTTGTAGGCGTCGGTAGTCATAAAAATGGCTCCGGCTGCTCGTTTGCCCTCCTATATCATAAAAAAAAAATAGCCAGTGGGGTTGCTCTGAAAAGGAAGATATAAGCCCACAATCTTTACCGGAATTAAGTTTTGATCACCATTTATAAAAAGTATCATGCATTGCAGCGTAAATGGGCAGGTCTGCTGTCGCGTTTAGTGCGTGAGATTCTGATCCATCGGAGGAATAATCGTTCGCATCAACGTTGTGAGTACTTATTTATACTAATTGGGTGACATAACAAGAACATCATATAAGCAGCTATTAATTAACCATATTTTATCTCCTCAATTTGGTGATGTTGTCAGTGCTCATCCCACTTGTGTTGGTACACCTGTCTCAGTTCCGGTAGCCGGTGCCAACCGAAAATTATGTTTTATAAAGTTTTCTAAATGTTAATTCACTTTTAATTTTATTATCATGTTCGAATTGTAAGACGTAAATCAAGTACTTGTTAACCATAAACATTATTTATTAATTGGAAGTGAGCTTGACCGCTCCTCTACTACGGCTGCCATTTTTTTTTAATTTTTTATAGCATGAAGGAGCAAACGAGCAGTCAGAGCAGTTTTGATAGAGATGCACTTATAACATTGGCAGAATTCTGCCTATGACAACGACGTAAATCTTTCTGGCCATGATACTAATAGTTAAATTAGCTGAAATATTTTTTTTCATATCGGGATGCATAAGTCATCTGCGGAAGAGCGGGGAGTCGCTCCAGCTTTCCACCTGAAACCTTGCTACGTCGTGAAGAGCACTCATAGGAGTTCAATAAAGCTGGATTGCGCTTCTCTTAGCTTCCATAAGCATAAGGCAGGTCCGAAAAAAACCTCTTTGGTTCTCCTCCCATGTAATGGGCGCCGCAATAGACAAACTGCATAAGAGGTGCAAATCGAAAGGTACCTCCCATGTTGTGACTGATTCGGCTGCATTACCAACAAAATTTCACCGATCCAGTTTGTGAAAAGGGAATCATAATCTCTCTCTTATCTATCTTATTTTCTGCTCGTGTGGATGTCTATGGGCAATTCGTCTGTCCGTCTGTAAGCTCCCCTTTAGTCATGCATGTATGAGTATATAATTACTGGGAAATGATCGTCTAACATGATTAGCAGAGGAAATTTCGTGCATCCGCATGCTTCGGGAATTTCGTCTGTGTGCTTCGGCCATTAGTCACTTAGCACGGAGCCATGGGAGACGGCAAAGATTAACTAACATCATGTTCATGCCTATTAGAAAAAATTAAACTATTTAAGACAAAATAGACGAGAATAAGATAGAATAGGGCAGCCCATAAAATTGTAGAATAGAATAATAGGTACTTTCTTTAAGTGGAGGAAGCAAGACAAGTGTGAAAAGTGGCACTCTTTTGCCTCTACCAACCCGTTAGGGAACTTGTGTGAATATGTGATATGTGTGATGTATGTGTATGAATATGTGTGAATATGAAGCGCAAAGTCACAAGTATATTGCATAGATATATGGGAGCACACGGGCACTAGCTTTTCTAATTGTTTGGTTGTTTCTTTCAACCCTTATTACTCAGATAAAAAATAATTAGATAGGTTTATGAGCAATTTTAAATGGTTCAGTGATCCCTTTAACGATGAAGTAAAGTGCTGACTATGCAGTTCATTTCATGCAGTTATTAAGATCTTAATTGACATACATAAAACAACATTTAATTTAAGTGTACTAGAAAACTTTAACTAGAAAACATAAGATAATTTAATTATAATATATGGATTATACAAGGAAAAACATACAAATAAAATGTTAATGTTAGGACTTAAATACT
Organism: Calycopis cecrops; assembly: GCA_001625245.1. Classification (NCBI taxonomy): domain Eukaryota; kingdom Metazoa; phylum Arthropoda; class Insecta; order Lepidoptera; family Lycaenidae; genus Calycopis; species Calycopis cecrops. The sequence goes on from LUGF01035294.1 coordinate 124,369, forward strand.
TAGATAAATATTCAAGATTTTAATATTTTATAATACTTGTAATAAATAAATATAATTTATTTATTTGCAAAAATGTAGTTTAAAGCCATTTAGATATAATCCAGTCTGAATTATCGTATAGATGCTATCTAGTTATTAGGGATGTAATTTTAACTTTTTTTTTTTTCCATTTTATTTTAAGTACTCAAATACCTATATAATATATTATTTTATTTAATATAAAATATTTCGCCCATAAATATTCGCCATTGAGGTTATGCAGATGTTATTCTAATTCACATCATCTTCCCTATTGGTTCCATAAAGAACACCATTGAACGCAATAATAGCATAACTTTGACTACATGGCGGTGTTATGCGGAGCTAACTTGGTCGTGTACGTTTAATTCTAATACTATGTAGCAAAAGTACTGCATTACATACACTATATAAAGTAATATCTTTTTGTAGTATGTATATAAGGGGGCGAGTTTTGTAGTTCATAGACAACTGCATGGTTTTTTTTCTTATAATATAGACCCATAGTCGTCGGCAAAACTCAAGGCTTATGCCATTGTATTGCCGCACTTTGCTCATCCCGTAATAAGCCATCGGAAACTCACAAGGTACTATTTTACGTCAGTATTATGTAAGAGGTCTTATGTCAACGTGTTCTTTATTCCTCTTCTAATGGGCCATCTGAAACTCCCAACTTTGCGTCAGCATCATGTAAGCGATAAAAATATTGCTAACTTTTATATCGACTGTCCACTCTGCAGGGCTACTCCTCCTATGGCGATCACTTATGCAGTAAGGCGCATTTGTTTGCTGTTACAATTGGGGTGCGAGTGCGATCTCGTTGCACCTAGCGTTGCATCACGCCGATCTAATTACAATTATCTGTTCAATGAACTTGAAACGGAACGTGACGGCACCGTAGCGCCGTTTCGTTACAAGCGAGGATCTTAATTCTCTCTATCTCTCCTCTCTCTCTCACGAAATCTCTCTCTTTTCATGAAAGCTGTATTTCAGATTTATTTAATCGAAAAGCAAGTTTTACTGCAAACGAGTTATGGAAACCGCACACTAATCAAATCGGAAAGGGATCGTAACCGTATCACCTCAAGCCGGTCAGTATTCTTTGTATGAAACTTCATATTGCAACGCACACTAATGGGAAACATAACGTAATCCTTTCGTCTTCGCTTTTCTAGGCGAGGCGTTTACGATCCCTTTCCGAGTTGATTAGTGTGCGGCGATCATTAATCTTTCAATGATTAAAGCAGCTTTATAACCTAGCCGCTATTTGCGTGCGTTTTATAACCCTGTCTTTTCGTGAACACATATGCTAAATAATCTTGCTTTAAAGTGATAAATAAAAAACACTCCGGCTTAGAATTTTTATTTACCTAGCAACACTAACATTATCAAGACGAATCAAACGATACCTCACACGTCAAAATCCATCAAGCCGCTTAGTTTTTAGCAGGAAAGATAGAAATCTACGTACATAAACTCGCAAAACATTACTTTCCTTCAATTACATAGGTTATTTTAATACGCTACCCCCTGTTATATAGAGTCCCAAAGAATCATGTGAATTTTGAACTCATACTTTACTAGGAAAACCGCACTAGACAAACGCCAACTTCAAACCCAGTACGACCAGGCTGGCGCAGTGGTACAGGGTTTGGATTTGTGGAGGATGTTGCGCCAGGGGTCGCGGGATCGAATCCCGCCTGGGTCATGGATGTTTATATATATGTATTTCTGTAATAAAAATTTTAAATATATAAAATGTCTTAAATTTATAAAAACATATTAAATATATTCCGTTGTCTAGTACCCGTAACACAAGTCCTTACGGTACTTAGCACGGGGCTAGGCTAACGTGGTGTGTAAAAGTCCACAGATATTAAAAAAAAAAAGTTTCACGTCGCAGCGAGCGATCTCCCGCTCGTATTAGCCCGGCTCGCTGACAATGCAGCAATGCCACTCGTGTATTCTCATGTAATCGAACCTCTCCACGTCTCCCTCACTCCCAGATACCTCGGTAACCTGATACGTGGTGTTTGCACAAGGTGCTACCTGCGATCCGGATACAGCACCGGAAGGTGGCATGGGAAATGGGCCGGGTTTACATTACTCATTGTCACTTCCGGCTGTCACATTTTAAATTTAGAACCTTATCTCGAGTTCTCGATCCTCAAGATGCGAATTGGATGTAAGGTGATTCCTATAATCATCTGGGATGAGTATATTGTATTCGTTTGTACATTATGAATGGCTAACTGCGCTCCACGGTTTCACCCACGTAAGTGTTGATCCCGTGGATATATCTAGATGAAAAATAAATGTTGGCCGATTCGAACAAGGGAACAAATTTTCATCTTTTGTCGACAACACGGAAAAAATGTATGTTTTGGATTAAATATGCCTCACAGAAATAAGAAGTAATGATAGATTTGTTGTAACAGGTCCTGTTTTTCAAATATCATGATATTATATCAAAAAATTAAAAAAAGACCCGAAAAATTCAATTTAAAAATTAATATCAATTCGAAACATTTTTTTCATTACATATAAGTGTGTTTTTTTAATTTTACAACCTCATAGAATATTTAGACCTACTTGATAAACATGCAGTGTGATTAATGACTTTTTTTTTGTCTCTTGTACGGCGATGCATCTTCCTTTTTTAAGAACCATATAGTAATCGCCCACCATAGCTGGATCCCATCGTCATTGGTACCTAATTTCTATTGTTCTCACGTCGTGATGAAACCTTTCACCTTGTTCATCGCTTACGGCACCAAGATTACTAGGAAAAAACACTAGATGTGAATACAAAAAAATAATCTTAAGAGACATTCTGCAACCTCCTGTCCCGTACTAGTTGTTCGTAATTTTCAGCTTTTTTATTGCCTAAAGTTCTCCACAACGACGACGAAACAATTCCAAGCTTTAAGTTCGTTTTCATTCAGTTTTTGGGCAAATGTGCTATCTTTAATCAATTTCCTTATCTGTGGTCCTATAAAAACTCCTTTTAGCTTAGCATCACTAAGACTTGGAAAAATGTTCTTTAAATACTTAAGTCCTTCGCCGTTCTTGTCCATGGCTTTGACAAAATTTTTTATTAGCCCTAACTTAATATGCAAAGGAGGTAAAATAACATTTTTTTATCGACAAGTGGCATATATTTGATATTAGCGCTTCCTGGAATATAAGAATTTCTTGCTGACCAATTTTTTTTTAATGTATATCTATATATATGTCTTTTGTTGCTCGATTGTCCCATAAATACAAAAAACAACAATATTTCGTAAACCCACTCTGCAACTCAAGAAGAATTGCAATGATTTTGAGGTCTCCTCAGATAGCCCAGTTGTATTTTTTGTAGTTAATTGACTTTAAATTAATTCCATACTTATTATCTTGATCTGTAACTAGACCTGTTATTAAATATTTATGCTAAAATCCGTTATCAGTGTGGGTAGTACAACAAAAATAAGTGAACATCGGTGTTGTTGTCTAACCACTGTTCCCTTGTGATTCCCAGACCTACCCAATGGGCACACGAAATTTCGTGATAATCGGTCTTGCCGTATCGGAGGAGTATGGTAGGTATTAACTAACTTTGTGACACGAGAATTTTATATACCTACTAACATTATAAATGCGAAAGTCTGTAAGGATGTTTGTTACTCTTTCACACAAAAACTACTGAACGGATTTTCATGAAACTTTACAGTATTGGCTTTCATATCAGAATAACTAA
>LUGF01035294.1:129143-150434 GCA_001625245.1 Calycopis cecrops
ATATTTATAATGGTAAGAGGTAGTGCCACACTGCACGCTTGCAAGCAGTCGAATTGGGCCGTCACGACCGGGGAGGTACCTCTCGCGTACACGAGACTGGCGTAAAGTGACAGCTATGCCGTCGCGTTTCGTGCAGTGTGTAAGTAGCCGGTGGCCCATGGAGGTGGGAGGAGAAAGGAGGGCAGCGCATCTGTATAGCCTCTATGCGGATGTTTGTGGGCGTCGGTAGTTATGAAAATGGCTCCGGCTGCTCGTTTGCCCTCCAATATAAAAAAAAAATTCGTGTGGACATTATAAATAACTAACTGCGCTCCGCGGTTTCACCCACGTAAGTGTAGATCCCGTGGAAATATCTAGATGAAAAATAAATGTTGGCCGATTCTCAGACCTACCCGATAGGCAGACGAAATTTCGTGATAATCGGTCTTGCCGTTTCGGAGGAGTATGGTATTAACTAACTTTGTGACACGAGTATTTTATATACCTATATGACAATAATAAAAATAACAAATTTTCTCTCTTTCTCGCTTCTCTCTCCTCTCTTTCTCTTTCTTAAATACACTATTTACAGCAGAATTTGGTTCTAGCATTTGAAAAAAAAACAATGATGTTAGACAATATATAGCCTGTTATTTGCAGGAATCCAAACCTTGATGACAAAGTTGTTTGTGTCTTTATAAACAATCGTGTTACAATTCTAAACAAGTTTCCATTCACCATTTATTTTCTGATATCACAATCAATCAGACACATTACGAATATTTCTGGAAATTTACTTTACGTATCGCGTAACTTCCCTTAGGGTCAATTCACACCAAAAGCGCGGCGAAGGGCAGCGAAGCGGAGCGCACTTTCAGTTTCATATGAATTTAAACTTTATTTTCATTACTATAGTATCGAATTCTCGCGACTTGCGCGCGGATTCCAGCGACTGCTCGAGCATTCGCGGGAATCCGCGCGTCTCGGTTGAGTTTCTCATGCGATAGTAAGTATTATTGTAATTATAATAAAGTTGAAATTCATATGACACATAAACTGCGCTCCGCTTCGCTGCCCTTCGCCGCGCTTTTAGTGTGAATTGACCCTTATGTTGGCCTGAATATGTGACTCTTAAAATTGTCTTTGAGCAGGGATAAGCGAAACAACTAAATTGTATGAACGTCAACTTCATAAGCAAATTATATTAAACACTAAGAATTTCACTCTACAGAATATCCATACTAATATTATAAATGCGAAAGTGTGTTTTTTTGTTTGTCTTTCTTTCACATCAAACCGGATCAAAGGATCGATGTGATATTTAGTATAGAGACAGTGGAAGGACTGAAAAATGCCATCGGCTCTACATATGTACAAATATTTTTTTTTTACCACGCAAGCGAGTTCGCGGGTAAAAGCTAGTTAACTGATATTCTAACAATTTATTTTAGTCAAACATCCGACGACATAATCTGTTAACAATTAACTGAACCAAGATCAACTCCACTTCCTAACTTCCTCGATAAGGGTTAGCGCCATATGCCTCTCAGTTAAAATAGAACCGTAAAAAACTATCTAATGAACATAATTCCTGTATAAAAGGGTTACTTAAATATAAACTGACGGCTTATTCTGGATACCATTGTGAAATATGAGATATTAAATAGCTTATTCATTTTTGTTAATATATTTTGTATGATTGTTGAAACAGTATTGCAGATATGCCGATTGTATTTGAAAGACAAGGAGAAAGAAAGAAAGAAAAAGACAAACTAAAGAATAAATAATATAAAATTACACCTACTTGAATATTATTTACTCGATAAATAAGCTTAGAGCGATCTATATAGAACAGCGTTAAATATATCAAACCCTTGCAGAAATATTTATAAGGCGAAATAAATCAAACACAAGTCGGCAAATTAAAATATAGCTTGTCTATACATAATTATAATAAAACAGTAAAATTCGTGTGTTATTATTAATTTGTGTGCATTGAATATATTTACGAAAAACTAAAGGGGATGATGTTGATTGTTTAAAAAAATTTGTACGTCTGTTTGTCCGTTTGTCTGTTTTTCCGGGCCAATCTCCGAAACTACTGTACGGATTCGAATGAAACTTTTAGTGGTGTATAGATACTAAGCCTGGTCTACATCAAAAACACTTTTTACTGCAGTAAAACACCTACGGGAAATCGGAATATCGGCACACTGGTAGCAAAGAATAAGAAATCACTTTGATTGTAATATTACTGCGCTACGCGAACGAAGTCGCAGGTACCAACTAGTTTTAAATAATTTTAACATATTCTCTTGTGATTTTGATATAAATAAATTATACAAACTCAATTAATCTAACAAAAAGTATAACTGTAACCTACCTACAAAATATTAATCTGTTCTGTTGACCATCTAACACATTTTGTATACATATATGTTTGTATGTATTTCTAAACACTCTTATCTACCTATCAACTCACATTCCATTAATCAAACAATTTGGCTCAATAATAAAAGAAGTACATTAACGCTTTTAGTTCGCTTTCAAACCTCACGACTGTTCGGAATCGTTAGTTATACACAAAGAGTCCATTAACATCCGTCAATTTATAAGATTGTCTACTTTTTAATTGAATTAATCAAACGTAACAGAAACATAATCAGTGTGTATTGAAGATCGAATCTTTCGATTCGTTAGTTCAGAATAAGGCCGCGATGTTGATTTATAGTGTGTATTTTTGTACTGTTATACTTTGACATGCTCACCTTTGTTTAGAGATCTCATCATCACGGAGGCTGTGAGATTCTGTGGCATATGAAAGCATGAGTTTACCTCTCAGGAACGAATATTATACTGATGTATAATATATATAATATATACATATACTAGCTTCCGCCCGCGGCTTCGCTCGCGTGGTTTCAAAAATGGTGTTGTTATTATTATACCTAATCTAATATTATACTGAAATATTTATTAAATTAAATATATACGTATTGTATGAAACAATAAATCGCTTTGAGAATCGAATTTATCGCCGCGCATTTTAGGTGCTTTAGATATTCGGTTTAAGTCAATCTTATCGTGATAATAACTTTTAATCTATTCGTCAAAATTACTTAGTGTAAAAGACAAAGTTTATCTACATTCAATACGTAAAGTGACAGATGTATCAATTTTCATAAGAGTTCGATAAATATTCTAAAATGTGCATCGTTAAAAAATATTTAATTTAATTGAATGTTTGGTTCACTATTTTGGTCATAGTGACTTACACATAAAAGATAGATATATGCTGTCGCGGACTTTTATTTAGAACTATTTAAGATAAATAATCCTACAGTAATTATCTTTGTGTAGCTCCAACGATTAGGGCAGCGCACGCCAATATTGCTCTCAGGGGGCTGATTTTTTTCCGACTTACTTGACAGTTATCGTTATATTATAACCAAATTATAAAAAATCCCTATAAATTTTAACTTATTATGTTATTCTGATATGAAAGGTATATTATTGTAAAGTTTTATGAAAATTCGTTCAGTAGTTTTTGTGTGAAAGAGTAACAAACACACTCACAAACTTTCGCCTTTATAATATTAGTAGGATATAATACTGATGTATAATATTCGTAAGAGGCAGTGGTACTGCATGCTTGCATGCAGCTGAATTGGGCCGGCACGACCGGGGAGGTACCTCTCGCTTACACGAGACCGGTCACTGTCACGTTTCGTGCGGTTTATACTTAGCCGGTGGCACATGGAGGTGGGGGGAGAAAGGAGAGCAGCGCATTTGTGTAGCCTCTATGTGGTTGTGGGCGTCGGTAGTTATGAAGATGGCTCCGACTGGTCGTTTGCCCCCTTTACCGATGAAAATGTTGTTGCCGGTTGCGAAGACTCTTGCCGCACCTTCGAACAGTGCCTGATCAATTTCAATCTGATGTAATCATGTAAATAAGGATGTAGTATAATATACTCTCGCTTTTTCACCCGCGTAAATTTCGATCCCGTGGAAAATCATCCTATGTCATCCCACAGGAATATTTTTTCGGGACAAAAACTATCTGTGTTAATCCAAGTCACTGTTTATTTGTGTGCCAAATTTCATGAAAATCGCAGTTCAGCAGTTTTTGCGTGAAGGAGTAAGAAACAAACATACAAACTTTCGCATTTATAATAATAATAGGATTATAATTAATGTCTTTTTGCAGAGTAATCCTGAAGAAACAACATTTAAGGGATACTTATAAAAATAGACAAAGGAGTACGTACTTCTATGCTTCTGGCTGAAATAATAAGATAAAAGAAGACAACGCATTTGGAAAGCAAGTATTTAATGTTATGATTCGGATGTGGTGTGATGTTGATGTGTAGTGATGTGGCTATCGTATGGACAGCGTAACCGGGGATCCGACTGCTCGTTGTCAATATCTATAGCCGGTGATCTCTTCCCAACATATGACCATGTCCAGCAAAAAATTGACGTGAAAATATCTAATATTCCCATGGAGCCAGCATCCAGATGGTCCCGTTTTTTACTGAAACGGAAACGGGAAGACATGTCCGTCCCGCTCTAACGTCTCTCTCGCTGTTTCCGAGTTTTTTTTTAATTCGCAGGTTACACAGATTGCTTCGTTCGCCACCTGCTGCGTGAAAAAGTGTACAACTGGCGGTCATATGGCGCGGGCGGGTTTGTGTGGATGTTTGTACTTGCAAACGTTCGTTGATGTTTTTTAAGCTAAAAGGTGGGCAAACAAGCAGTTGGAGCCATTTTCATGACTACCGCCGTCCATAGACATCCGCATAGAAATAAACAGATGCGTTGCCCTCCTTCCTCTTCCTACCTCCATGGGCCACCTGCTACTTACACACCGCACGATACGCGACAGCACAGCTGTCACTTTACGCCGGTCTCGTATAAGTTCTACCTCCCCGGTCGTGCCGGCCCAACTCGCCTACATCGAAATGTATGTACGTGTTACAATGTATGTACATAACACTTTACAATTATTAACTTTAAAACAATATTTTTGTTTCCCTGACTATTATTTTAATTGAACCCAAACTTTGTATAAAAAAATTCTAATAAAATTCTATTTAATGCTGATTAAGAAATGCCAATGCAGCATGATAAACTAAATTGACAATAATTAAGAGACGGCATTAAAAGTTATTCTGTCTGTGTCTTGTGCGGCTTTCACGCTAAAACTACTTGGACGGATTTTGATATTTTTAGGGTTCCGTACCCAAAGGGTAAAAACGGGACCCTATTACTAAGGCTCCGATGTCCGTCCGTCCGTCCGTCCGTCCGTATGTCACCAGGCTGTATCTCATGAACTATGATAGTTAGACAGTTGAAATTTTCACAGATGGTGTATTTCTGTTGCCGCTATAACAACAAATACTAAAAAATTAAATAATATGAATATTTAAGGGACCTCCATACAACAAACGTGATTTTTTTGCTCGTTTTTGCTCGATGTTGACAACGGCAACAGATAGACACTTGAAATAGTCACAGAATATTAAGTTATATATTGTCTTTAAAAAACAATAATTAAATTAAAATAAAACAAATATTTAAGGGGGGCTCCCATACAACAAACGTGATTTTTTTAAATTTTTTCGTCTTATTATACAGTGTAGTAGTAGTGTAATTAGATAATGGTACGAAACCGTTCGTGCGCGAGTCCGACTCGCACTTGGCCGGTTTTTTCTTTTGATATACAGGTATTAGTCCTCGGTAACATATAGGCTATAATTTATCAATATGTACATAGGTAATGATGAAGTCGGTATCTCAACTTAAAATACACTATTGTAGGGCTAAATAACGAATTGACATTTCGGCCACATAACATTAGACGTTACCATGACAACACATTTTTTAATTAATGACAAGACAACGGCTGTGAAGTCGACTAGACTATAAAACTAGTTGGGTTGGGGCGCAGATAGTTGATTATAAAATAATCTTAGAATGCACAATTACATAATAAAATTAATAGTTCAGCCTATTTAGTGAGCTATAAAAGCATATTTTTATCTAACGTTATTTTATCAAGCCTACTAATCCTACTAATATTATAAATGCGAAAGTTTGTGTGTTTGTTACTCTTTCACACAAAAACTACTAAACGGATTTTCATGAAACTTTACAGTAATAGGTATAGCTTTCATATCAGAATAACATTATAAGTTAAAGTAATTATTTTTGAAGTCCGAAATTCAGGCGGGCGAAGCCGCGGGCGGAAGCTAGTATTAAAAATGCGAAAGTTTGTATGTTTGTTTGTTACTCCTTCACGAAAAAAATGCTGAACCGATTTTCATGAAATTTGGCACATGCATAGAGGGTAACTTGGATTAACACATAGGATAGTTTTTATCCCGCAAAAATGTTGCTATGGGATGCCATGGGATGATTTTCTATTTTCCACGTAATCGAAATTTACGCGGGTGAAACCGCGGGGCGCAGCTAGTTAAATAATAAAATTAATAGTTCAGCCAATGTGAGCTATAAAAGCATGCTTTTATTGACCTTTAACTAGCTGTTGGGTACACCTATGGCGGCAATCACTGCTATCAGGTGCTGCAAGCTCGTTTGACTTTACAATCTTATAAACAGTTTATCACGTAATACACAAGTTTTATGATTATTGCCGTGCACAGATTTATATTGTTTATAGGAATTATAGGTGCCATTTAGATTAGTTAGGTATAGGTGTTGTAGGTATTTTATATAAATTTCAATATCGTGGAAAATCATCCCATGGCATCCCATAGAAACATTTTTTCGTGATAAAAACTATCCTATGTTAATCCAAGTTACTCTCTATGTGTGCCAAATTTCATGGAAATCGTTTCAGCAGTTTTTGCGTGACGGAGTAACAAACAAAACAAACAAATAAACATACAAACTTTCGCATTTATAATATTATTAGGATAAGATATGGGGGAAACGAGCAGGCGGACAACTGCCCATAGACATCCGCAAAACTAGGTGTCTTGCAGACGCGTTGCTTTTGGGGGTTCGACCATCGTTAGGTTCATTGAAAGACGCTTAAGTTTATCAGTGGGCCGATAAGGATTGTTAATGTGATGTCTCAAATTTCTCAAATAGATCACAGGGTTTTTACCAAAGGCTTTTTATATAGTATTCTAGTATGAGGTACTGCCATAGCATGCAGTCGAATTGGCCCGGCACGACCGGGGCGGTCCCTCTCGCTTACACGAAACCGGCGTAAAGTGACAGCTGTGCTGTCGCGGTTTTGTGCGATGTGAAAGTAGCTGGTGGCCCATGGAAGGAGGAGGAAGAAGGAGAGCAACGCATCTGTATAACCTGTATGCGGATGTCTATTGGTGTCGGTAGTCATGAATAGGCTCCTTTTGCACCTCTACCCCCTTAAACTATAAAAAAATGACAATTAAAAATTTAGACTAGTTGTTTGAATAACTTCCCTTCCCTTTACATTTTGACCTTTAATGTACTCTCTACAACCGGCAGGCCAGCGATGCTGATGAGCACTCAAACATCCTAATGACTTCAATGTGTTGTTTGTTTATTTCTGTGCTCGTAAATCTGGGCCTGTTAACTTTTTTATGTGCGCATGATTTACGCGGCAAGGGCGCAAGGACAGACGCATTTAACCCGTTTCATATTTGACGCATGCGCCGAGAGGGTTTGGATTTTTACTTTTTTATCAGATAATATTTAGGGTTTGTTGTCTTGCAACCGTATTCGGTCGGCGCGAATACCTTTTGCCACATGATCCCGCTTAAAATTGATGATGACTATGTAGACGCCATTGTAATAAAATTCATGGCTATATTGTTGCTATGTCAGGTACCTAGTCTGTGGCATATTGGGGTGAAGGAGGACAACGTGTCCTTTATATTGATATACATGCAGAATAATAAAGAGGTTCTCTGAATTTCTGAAAGAGACCAGAAATAAATGTCAACTGAATTTACAGGTTTTGAAATAAATGTATATACGCGAGATTTTCTACCCGCTATCTATCTATATGTCTATATAATTTTTTTTTGTTTGACTGTATCGAATAGACCCCAAAGCTACTGGACCGATTTAAACCATTATTTTTCTAATTGTAAAACTAAAGTCATTAAAGTATCAGTAAGTAAGATTGGAAATATTTTACTACAATTAAACGATTTTGTTTTTGACGCCCAACGAAGTGGGCATGGGTCGGCTAGTTAATTACGACTAACATCATGAACTCTTTTTTGTTTTTTTTTTTGTGGTAGGTATAGGAGGGCAAACGAGCAGTCGGAGCCATTTTCATGACTACAGACGCCGCCAAACATCCGCATAGAAACTATACAGATGCCCTGCCCTCCTTTTTCCTCCCACCTCCCCGGGCCACCGGCTACTTACACACCGCACGAAACGCGACAGCACAGCTGTCACTTTACACCGGTCTCGTGTAAGCTAGAGATACCTCCCCGGTCGTGCCGGCCCAATTCAACTGCATGCAAGCATGTAGTGTGTCACCACCTCTGTCTAAGTCTTTTTTGGTTTTTTGATGTACAAACTATGCTGCAGGAAGCCCAGATCAGATTTGTCGATACTAAAAACACGTCTAGTGAGACGGTCTCTTTAAGATTATAGCTGATAGGGGACAGACCCCCCTGTTCCCGCAGATGGGTGAATTGCATCCCGATAAAGGAACTACTTATTCTGTTATTGACATGGACCTATCAATGACGTATGTAATTTAAGGGCGACAGCACACTCGCTACTTTTAGCAGAGGCGATCGGCGATTTTGCGACTGATTCGATGCTGCATCGCGATTTAGCGACTGCGTTATACGCGACACGCAGTCGCTTTGCGACTAAATCGCTACGTTCGGTGTTGTTAAGTGTGCGCTGGTGTCTGGTCGCTGCATTCAGCTTCTAAAAAGCGACTAAATCGCCGATCGCCGCTGCTAAGTAGCGTATGTGCGGTTGTTCTAGATCAATGACGTATTTCACTTCACATCAGTCGATCACAAGTGCTTGTTTGCAGTCGGCAGCCATTAGGGGTTCGTTGACCCGCGTGATCCATCTCCCAGATACGGAGCGACACTGTTTACCCTCCCACGGCACACCGCCAATAAACGATTTCATAACACATCTATCATGTTCCTGATGACCTGGTACTCTGGAATGTCGCAGACGGGTCGGCGCGGCGCTGGTGAAGTTAAGGCTACTGTAACACGTCCCGATTGGGATTCGAGGAAGAGCATAATACATCCTTTTTATGGTATAAGGGGGTAAACAAGCAGCCAGTGCCACCGTCGCCCACAAACATCCTCATAGAGGTTATGCGTTAACCATCTTTCTCCTCCCCCCTCGCGTACCTACCGCTTGAGAGGCTGCTCAGCTGTCACTTTACTTCGGTATCGTATGAGCGAGAGGTACCTCTACGGTCGTGACGGCCCAATTTGGCTGCATGTAAGCCCATGGGTTGTGAACCGCAAGATATGCACAGCTTTTACTTTGCAGAGGTGCCATGTGAACGAGAGGTATCTCCCGGTTCTGCCCGCACCATTCGGCTGTCAATAAGCGTGGCAGCATGCAGTAAGAGGTCAGGACCTCCAGCATAATGCTTAGTGGTAAGCACATACGAAAAATGAAAATACAGCACAAAATGTGACGTATACCTTGTGACGTCAGTGGACTTACGTTCAGGAATTCTGAAAATTATTGCACTGGCTGGTAAAATACGACTGCTTCCATTGTAAGTGGCAGTTTGTCATACCTGTCCTATATCTGTGGCGAAAATGAGGGTATTAGCCTGGATCGATTGCAGAAATATATACTAACATTGTATACGGGTAAAGTGTGTTTGTTTGTTTGTTTATCTTCGGAAATACTGATATGATCATAAAAATTCTTTTACTAACAGAAAAGTACACTATTCAAGAGTATCATGTCTGTATTCTGTTCAGGTTGCCAGAGAGTTTACCAAGGAGAAATCTGGCCTTTTCGCAGAGGGCAGCCTGTCGTTGAAGGGTTCCTGGTGCTTGTAGATCCAGGACCCTCCCATCTAGAGCCAACCGGGCACCTAGATAGCGTACATAAACGTATGCCGATACGCTGGCAATAAAAAATTATATTCTGTTGCAGTACCTATCTTTCTTAAAAGAACCATTCATATATGGAATGATCATGTGTCAGCTATTTTTTTTTTATAAACGGGGCAGTACAGCTGCCACTTTATGCCGGTATCGTGTAAGAGTAAGGTACTTCCCCGGACGTGCCGGCCCAATTCGTTTCCATGCAGCGTGACACTATCTCTTGCGAATACTAAAAAAAAAAACAAATGGTATAACAATTTTCATGTGTATGTCGATTTTTATTAAAACAAATATCTCGCAATTAAAGAACCCGACGCTATTGTCAAATATTGTGTTCGCGAAAATTTATGTGGCGATAAAATGGCGGAATAAAAACAGCCTTGTTATTGAATCTGCGAGTTGCGACCCTCCCTTCGCGGAGCACCTGTTGAAAGGATTTTAATGGGGTATCAGCCAAGGTCGGGGCGTATGTGTTTATGTTAATGTGACAACAGTTGCGTGTGTGTGGGTAGGATAGGGTTGCCAATTATTAGGTCACTGGTTTAAAATTGTCAAGAAGTATTTTTAGGCATAGAAAATAATGGAAAGATCTGCTATTTTGGAGAATTATGTATTTTATTTATGCAATAAATGTTAAACACTTTAATAAATTTAACCGCTTATAAACCAATAGATAATATACCTACTCAATATATTGACGTTTAACCTACCTTTAAGTCGAGCTAATCGTTTATGTTGAGAAATAAATTTGTATATTTTTCCTTTACTTTTATTGTTATGTTTTGATAGAGCCTTATGGTCATATATCTTAAGATATGTATATGTCAGCTTGATAATAATTACAAGAAATCATATTATTTAGGCTGTTTCATACAATTCAACGACTTCCGTATTAAGTTTTCTGGCAAATAATGACTAATTATTTACTCATGTTGAAATGAAAACAAATGAAATGAAATGAAATGAATTTAATTTTCAATCTATATTCGATTGGTCTAAGAAATAGGGCGTAAGCTATATTTCTTCTCTACATTTTCGAAACGAGGCGAAACCTCGTGACGCAGTTAGTATATAAACTGACGAATCAGAAACATGTCAGGAACATCCTACGTTCATTAAGTTTATTATTCATAAGCTCAGACTATAAATACAACCCGCCGTTCGTTTTATAACTCTTTATCTATTTTATTTTGTGAAGGGGTTACTTTTTAATATAAGAAAGCACGGCGGTGGAAGGGATGCGCCGTTTCCGCCGCGAACGGGTCGAGTAGACACATGGGCCGCAGATTTCCGGCAAGACGTTCCGAATTACAAAACACCTGGCCAACAACTTAAACTCCACTTTTTGTTCCACGTTAACCCTTCGAATTTGATCGAGGGAACTCTTTTACCCCTTTTCCTTTTTTTACAATCAATTCCCTCTTGTCTATGCTTGGCTGTATGCGGATAGACCCTTGCGCGAGAAAAAATATACATGCGCCATTGCTTTAATGAACGTTTTTTGACACTGTGACACCGTTTTAATTCTATATTTAAATTTTAAAGGTCTCCGCAAAGTTTTTCACAAAGCTCTCCGTTCAAGATGGTTGTCGGGGTATTAGGTTTTTGCCTGGTGGTTTTTTGGTGTGCATATGGCAGATTGTTTCAGCTATTTTTAAGTTAGCATGTGCCGCGCCAAGCGCGACAGACGGTGATGTCACTTCTTTATTTTTAATTACGGGTAAAGGGTTAATGGTTTCGTTTCTGCGAGGCGTATTGTGTACACAAATGTCTTCAATACGTTTGGCGCCAAAACTTTTTTTTCACTGACTTAATGTCACCCTGTAAATTGTATCAGAAAGATATTACAACCTTTGCGGTTACATATCTGATTATGTAAGGTTATTTGCTAAGAAAATGTAAATATGTGAATTATTTAACTTTTTAGGAATAAAAATGTAAATATTAGACAATCGATTCATGACTAATGCCGCTGCATCATTGGCACAATAATGGTCAAATCTGCTGAGCTACTGGCACGAAGAAAAGATAAAGTGCTAGATTACTTGACTTCTTAAGTTTAATCCGTTAGGCCATTCGTTGCTTTGATAGTAAAAGAATCGCGGTCATTAATAGAGAAGAATAAGAAGAAGAATAAATGAAAGATAGCCAATCTTTTAAGTAGAACAAAGTTTTATATATTGTCTACACCACTCCCAAGCTAATAGCGTTAATCTGCAGTTTCTCCTATGCGAACAAATCCCGGACAAGTCGCTTGTTAATTCTAATTTGACATCTGATGAAATGATTTAAAGAAAAAAAGATTTTATTGATTACAATAAAATGGACAATTTCACTGATTAAAAACATAAACATTAATTTCGTGTAATCAATAGACTTAGCATTTGTCATATTATTATTTATTTATTTTTATCAATATTATTTAGTCGCTACTCTACTTAGTACTCATCAGTTAGTGGCAAATCACTTAATCATGATTCACGTAAGTGGGCGGCGCATGTAAATGATTTAGTTAGCACTCATTATTTCACGCAAGACAGCCAGCCTTTTACAGAGGAATTAAAAAAATAAAACTACCTATTTGCCAGCCATCTACTTGACATCCGATGATCCGTGGTCAAAGATCTTTGCCGAAGAGGAATTAAAAAAAATATTTGCTAGCCATCAACTTGACATTGAGGATTCATGTCCAAAGATCTTTGCCAAAGAGGAATTTAAAAAAATATGTCAGCAATTTGCTTGACGTAGATGATTCATGGTCAAAGATCTTTGCCGAAGAGCGTGTAAAAAGTAAAACCTTGTTTATGGTCAATACAGACGCTGACTAATGGAATGGCGATGGGTGAAAGTGATTTGAGCCAATGTTTCGCACTATGACCTGACCCACAGCCTACATACTTATTCTATTATATTTGGTCAATGCTCGATGGAGGATAAAGTCGTTAATATGTTTAAGATGTTATTGTATTTTAAGTTGGTTATTTTATTTAAATTCAAATACCTACCATATATGTTCATCCATATATAGTAGGTATACATATTCTACCGCTATAATAACACTTTAAGCATATATAACAACTCTGTATACCTACTAATGTGACAAATGCAATATTTGTTACATACGAATGTGCATAATTCGTTTATTATTCTTTCACGCAAAAGGTACAAAAATGATAGCTCTTCTTAAAAACTAAATCTTAAAAACTAAATAATAAGAAGGACAATAGTAGGTATTTGATTATTGTTAGTCTGACGAACTATCATTCTTTATATGCCTTCCACGGTCGTCTTTACAGTTAATATAGAGAACAAATCTACTATTATATCAAATTGCTTACCTCAATGAATATTTTAGGGTATTTCATTATTAATTAATATTTATATTATTCAAGGATATTTGGTGTCGGTTTTGGTGTCGAATTACACCGATGCGATGGGATTTCTTTGCTGACATAACACAATTTTTTTGTTATTCACATAAGGAGAAGGTCCTTTACGAGGGCCAGACTAGCCAGTCACCAAGGTGCCCTGTCGCTGACACATCCGAGGCATCGCAACAGAAACGGCCGAGACACCACCACGTGATTTTAGCCAGTATTCGACCCTTACTAGGGTCGGAATCCCCACCTAGACCCGGTATCACCTCATAGAAGAGCTTCCTCCCCACGTAAATAATATATGTAAAAATTAAATCTTTCTATTATTTCTTGTGGTATAAGGGGACAAACGGGCAGTCGGAGCACAACCGCATAGAGGCTATACAGATGCGCTGCCCTCCTCTCTACCCCCACCTCCTTGGGCCACCGGCTACTTACACACCTTTTTTTCTAAACACAAATAAGTGATGCAACTATGACATTGCACCCACCGCTCAGAATAAGCGGTGAATTAGACTCGCTCCATACATTAATACTCCATGGCTATTCTTTATTAACAAACCGTAATCAGCGGAGAAACCTTATCATAAAACATAAAGAGAGCTCCGTATTGTCGTTACAACTTTTACTTGCATTAGAATGGTGATCACCTACGAAACCGCGGTAAAAGCGTAAAGAATGTTATGGTATGCTTATCAACGGTCCACATTGTTGTTCGACTTCGAATCCCGTAAGGTGTAAATGTGTAATCTACAGTCATACTAGCTGCGCTCCGCGGTTGCCGCCGCGTATGTTTCTATCCCGTACAAATATAGAGATGAAAAATAGATCAAAATCAAAATATTTTTATTCAAAAAAGGATTTAAAAAATTGCTTTTTGAACGTTAAAAATTACATCTACCACCGATGCTTGCCGATTCTCAGACCTGGGTGGGTACACAAAATTTCATGCGAATCGGTCGAGCCTCTTCGGAGGAGTAAGTGTGGTAACTACCATTGTAATATAAGAATTTATTATTTATTATATTATAGAGATAGAGATATAAAAAGGAAAGATTGTTTGTTTCTTTGTATCGAATAGGCTTTAAAATTACTGCACTGATTTTAAATCATAATTTTACTATTAAAAAGCTACTTTATTAGAAAATATAGTCTACTATAGCTGTGCCCCGCGGTTTCACCCGCACATTTCGATATCGTGGAAAATCATCCCATGGCATCCCATAGGAACATTTTTTCGGGATAAAAACTATCCTATTTGTGAATCCAAGTTACTCTCTATGTGTGTGCCGAATTTCATGACAATCGGTTAAGCTGTTTTTACTTGAAGAAGTAACAAACAAACGTACAAATTTTCGCATTTATAATATTAGTAGGATAGTTTATAACGATTAAACTATTTGTAACGGGCTCGGTTCAATTAGGTTAATAAATAAAAGGCAAACCTGACTGGCTTAGGTACATATCAACGCCCTGCACTCGAATCTACTGTACCTAACTAGAAAATTTAAATTTGGTACAGGGGTTCCTTTCATGAGCACTAAGGAAGGATTTTTAGAAATTGAACCCCCAAGGGGTGCATGGGGGGGTACAGTTTATAATTAGCCGGTAAAACCGCGGGGTATAACTAGTGATTGGTATGGGGAGTAAATTGCGAGAGCGTTACAAAAATCACACATCGGGCGAGGCCAATAAAAGTTGTGATTCAAATTCAAAATTCAAATTGGATTTGAATAGAACTTTTTTGTGTTTAAAAAATGACTATCATATGACATGTTATATCATTGTAACTACGGTAATGGATTTGTGTATTTAATTCGTTATTTAAATGTAAATCAATAATTAAGTTTTACTTCAGTTGTGTGGCACACATTTTTTTCATTTTTTACCAGAGTCCGCAAAACACGCACAATAGTGTAAACTTTAAAGACTTGAAGCATAGTTAAGTTTATCATATGTTTTATGTTTTTGCAAATCTCTGTATCTACGATACAAAAACTAGCTAAGCAATACTTATAATACTTAATAAGTACTTAGGATACTTAATAAGTTGCCTGTCTCCTGTCAAACTAAAACAGTCCCTTTTTTTGGGGGCCGTCGTTTTTTGAAAATGGAAGTACTTGCCCGTGTGGCCCAAATGTAGCACGTGCCTTCGCAGCTGCGCCACAAAAACTAGGAAGTGCACCATTTCTTCATCTACGTTGCATTCAGCCAGTGATTAGGCGTCAGGTTTCGATGAAACTTGAGATGGCCCTTTGTAGGTATACAGGTATATGCACGTAGTAAAGTGATGAGTTTAAGCGTCGTTAGGTCCCAGGTTCTAGGATCTAGATCTAGATTGGAAAAAAAAAAGTTTCTAGGATCGACTTTTATTAAAAATTGGGATTTTTTTTTAATAGTCTGGAGTAAGGAAGTTGGCGGTATTACGGAGTTGCTTTAGCACGTTAGAACGTAGATTCTGCACCTGATTTCTCTCCGATTTGTGGTCTCATAAGAATAGGAGTATTAGGGGACAACAGGTGAGTACATGGAGAGTTCACTTGTGTGATTGTGTTTATGCACAGTTCGCAGTTGCCTTATCTCTATAATCCAAAGAGAAGTATAGGAAAATATACAGATATCATTATCAACCTTAAATAATCCCCTGCTGACGTCATGCCCTCTCCTATAAAATTTATTCCTTCTTCCATGTTCTATTCCCGTCTATTAGCATTCGAGATCGTTTGGCTACGAGGGTCGATTATCAACACTTTCTCTTTCTTACTCTTTTCCTATACAGTTTTACTTATCTGAAAACCAACCAAATAAGAGGTTCTATTGTAGTTGACTTCAGCCAGAACGACTGGGATTTCTAGTGTTTATTTTTAGTGGTGTGTCAAGTTGCGAGTGTACGGATATGCCAATGGGATGTATTCTATGCCCTATTAGTGTACACGTCAACGGCTATAGGTTTCATTTACCATCGGGTAAAATTAAAAAAAAATAAACCGCCATCAAATTACAAGAACGTTATACACATTTTTAAATTTAGAATATTGGCTGTCTCTATCATTAAAAAATATATCCGCTCTTCGAAAATCAAAATTTCGATAAAAAATCAGGCATTGAATAGTTAGCACGTGTTTCGTTCGAGACACATGTGCATTAAAAAGAACCTCTTTTTACATTTCAAAAGGAAGAATCGGAAGTTGTATATCCGAATGTGTTCCATATTCGAAATTGGAGCACATGCCGTTCCCGCCTTTACAAGTGACAAGCTAAGTTTTTTCTTACATTCGTTTCGTGGCAAAGATATTATTGTACTAATTCTTATGTTTTAAATACATAATTATATCTGATATATAAAATTCTCGTGTCACAGTTTTCGTTGCCATACTCCTGCGAAACGGCTTGACCGATTCTCATGAAATTTTGTGAGCATATTGGGCAGGTCTGAGGATCGGCCAACATCTATTTTTCATCCCGATATTCCCACTGGATCGAATGTTACGCAGGTGAAACCGCGGGGCGCAGCTAGTCTAATATATAAAATTCTCGTGTCACAGTTTTCGTTGCCATACTCCTCCGAAACGGCTGGACCGATTCTCATGAAATTTTGTGAGCATATTGGGTAGGTCTGAGGATCAGCCAACATCTATTTTTCATCCCGATATTCCCACGGGATCGAATGTTACGCAGGTGAAACCGCGGGGCGCAGCTAGTAATTAATATAAAATTATGAAGAGGCCAAACGGGAGGGTTATGATGGGATGGGAAGATGATCTTCACAAAAGGTTCTATACCAGAAGCTGGCGAGTGGCCATTATAGCGTTTATGTCAAGAAGATGATTTGTATATGCTGATGGTGATGATAGGAATATATATTAAATATAATTTACTCGTAACATGCGATTTCTACTTATTCTTGTAGAAATCGCATACAACGTGGATTCCGTGATATCTTGCATTTATAATTATGTATTACAATAGAAAGTGATATTACAAGTACCTATGTAGTTAATATTTTGTTTTAACGTTTTTGTTGAGTAACGTATCTTCTTAGATAAAACATACGGTACAGATTTGAAGAGAATCTATAACGTTAGCTTATATGTAATATGGTTTGTCAAAATAAAAAAAAATTATGGTAGGATTTTCAGGGACAAGTCTTTTTTGTATTAGTAGTATTAGTACTAAGTAAGAGGTGCCACGCTGCATGCTTGCATGCAGCCGAATTGGGCCGGCACGACCGGGGAGGTACTCGTCACTCTCACTTACACGATACCGGCGTTAAGTGACAGGTGTGCTGTCGCGTTTCGTGCGGTGTGTAAGTAGCCGGTGTGCCTTGGAAGTAGGATGGCAGCGCATCTGTATAGTCACATGCAGATGTCTATGGGCGTGGGTAGTTGTAAAAATTGGCTCCGACAGCTTGACTTCCCCCATACCATAAAAAAATCCAATACCCGGTAGTAAGTTACTGTTGTTAGGTTCGTCTTGATGGCGCTGACACTTGGTACTTAAAAATATATTTTAACCAACCCGTCTACTTGAAATATATTTTTCTATTAATATTTTACTAATTAAGCTAATATTATGCTTAACTTTCTGATAAAAGCGACGCCTATTATAAAACTTCAACAGGTATAAGTCTTGACATATATCAGAAAATAGAGGTAATTTCCCGAGCTATGAAAAATTATAAAAACTAAGTTATTTAATATTCCAGGGTTTTTTTTAAATTATATAATATAAAGTATTTATAGTTATTCATAGCAACTCTGCCTTCAGTATAGTGATAAAGAAACCTTTGCCGTTATTCAGCATTATTGTAATGATCACCTATTATCACAAAATATCGTATAACTCAATTTTACCCATTTTAATTTATGGCATCAGACAGCCAGAAACAATAAATGCAGCTGCCATTTCCAAAAATCATTGTAGGGCTTCGCTTTTTTATTGGCATTTTTTCAAATTTGGAATGAGCACGCCGCCAGCCCTGCAGCGAGCACCCGGTGCGTTTTTTGAGTTTTTACTGGACCCATATGTCATCACGTTTCAATTACTATTATCATCGCTAAATCATCCACTGGAAGAGAGACTAAGGGCTAAGACTGTCTCCCAAAGGTGTTATTTTTCTGTGCGTAATACGTCTATACGGTACAAGGCAATAGCAGGCCAATGTCCAATAATGGCTAAATAGTATTCAAAAGTGAATTCACATCCCGATATTACAATTTATTTCGTAATATTGGGGTGCAAATGACCAGGCCAAGCCAACGACCACCGATATCCTGAGACACAATTGGTAAGCAAACCTTATGGCTATCAAAACTCACAAGCCGTACAAATCGCGACGCCATAGCTGTCACTTTGTGATATCCTGTGAGTGGCAGGTAGCTGCAAATATATAACAAGGCAGGGCTCTTCAAAACCCATTACCATTATCTACGAAAATGGGAGCTTAACTTTTGTATGGGAGCAAAAAATCACGTTTATTGTATGGGGCCCCCTTAAATATTCACATTATTTAATTTTTAGTATTTGTTGTTAAAGCGGCAACAGAAATACACCATCTGTGAAAATTTCTACTAACTATCATAGTTTAGGAGATACAGCCTGGTGACAGACGGACGGACGGACATCGTAGCCTTAGTAATAAGGTCCTGTTTTTACCCTTTGGGCACGGAACCCTAAATGATTCCAGCATATAATTGACAGATGTCTTACCATTTGACTCTACTTAACCTAGTTCTTAAGAACTTCTGTGACTTCCTTAGAAGATGGAAGCAGTTTCCTTGGAAGATCTTTTTCCTAACAATCACACTGATATAGCCTACGTATCGTTGCCGTGTTCTAAGAGATGCTACACTTCTGCCAATCACAATTAATAAGAATAATAACACAGGATCGTGTTCTCACACACCGTTCTCTACCAACATACAAATAAAAATCTCATGTTTTGATTGAAACGTCAGGACGAGAGATAATTTAAATTGATGACATCACGTAAAAAGCTCACGTATTTTCGTGAAACCATTAAAAGCTATTAATCATGCGCCATCTGCTCGGCTTTTTACTTCATTATCACAAAAACATTGTCACAGAGAGATTTTTTATTGAGCGTGCTGATTCCTTTTTTAATTTTTATAAAATGGATGCGTTTTTTAATTGCTTTTATGGATACGAGATATTTGCCTGCGGGTGTAATTAATATTTATTGATATTTAATATATTGTTTTTGTTTCGTTTGTGATTAAGTGTACTTTGGACAGATCGTTCATTTGATGTCACGTTTAGTACACAAAAACAAGGTATTGTTTTAGCTTATCGTCGTCGTTAATATTATGTTAGTTGGGAATTGCCTAAAGCTCTATTCGAATAACCTATGCGCATATCTATGGAAGTCCTTAGTCATAAAAAATCCTCCGAGTGCTCGTTTGCCCCCGTATGCTAAAAAAACCTAACTATTGTACAACTTAGGGTACATTAAGTAGCTTTTTTTTTATGGTATAAGGGGGCAAACGAGCAGTCGGAGCCATTTTCATGACTACCGACGCCCATAGACATCCGCATAGAGGCTATACAGATGCGCTGCCCTCCTTTCTCCTCCGACCTATATGGGGCACCGGCTACTTACACACCGCACGAAACGCGACAGCACAGCTGTCACTTCACGCCGGTCTGTAAGCGAGAGGTGCCTACCCGGTCGTGCCGGCCCAATTCGGCTGCATGCAGCTTCTGACAAGATCTGTCTAGTCATCCCGTTGTCTTGGCTGCCATGAAGCATCTGAAGCGTCTGTTTGTAGAGTGAGCTGGAGATCTGGATCTTTTCGAGACCTTTGCCTCGCCATAAAAAACATACAACAATTTAAATTGTTAACTATGGTAAATAGTTAGCTATGTTAAACACCCGACCTTCGGAGTATAAATAAGGTTTAGAATGTATTTAAGATTACACGCTCGGGCGGCGGGCTCAAATTGAACAATTTTAACCAAAATTGGCCGATTGTTAAAGAATTGTTTTGAGAATTAGTTATATCAGTTTCGGGGATATTGACGCTAAACATTCATACATCTCTGCTCTGCATTTTCTACCGTACCTACAACGGGGAGTGTTCCGAGGAGTTGTTCGGGTTAATACCCGCAGCGAAGTTCCACTTTAGGACATCGCGGCAGAACTCCAAGTTCCGCCGTCACCACCTAGATGTCCCGAAGTCTACAACTGTGCGTTTCAGGCGCAATTTCTTACCACGCACAACATCACTATGGATCCAGCTGCCACAGTCGGTATTTCCGAACCTATACGACCTGGGGTTCTTCAAGAAAAGAGCTTACTCGTACTTAAAAGGCCGGCAACGCGCCTGCAAAGCCTCGAGTTTTGAAGATGTCTATGGGCGGCGGTAGTCATCTAACATCTGCTCGTTTGCCCCTTATCCTATTAAAAAAAATCACATATAGGAGTAAAAATGTAAGAGGTAAGTGCATGGTAAGAGGTACTGCCAGACTGTAGGTATGCATGCACGTAGCCGAATTGAACAGGCACAACTGAGATACCTTTCGCTTACATGATACAAGCCTACAATGTAGCCGGTGGGCCATCGAGAGGGGGAAGGGGGGCAACGCATGCACAACCTCTATGCGAATGTCTATGTGCGTCAATAGTCATGAAAGTGGCTCCGACTACACGTTTGCCCCCATAAGCTATAAATATATAGAAAACAGTTTAACTCATGTTTCCTAGCGCATGCAAATTCCGTGCCAATATGTTTATTAGGGCTAATCTCTAAAACTATTAGACTGATTTTAATAAAATATCGCACAGATGTGTCACTTATCCAAGTGGCAATATTAATTACATGTTGTCACAGCATCACGTG
>LUGF01035294.1:163750-177836 GCA_001625245.1 Calycopis cecrops
CCCCCCCCCCCCCATCATACTATAAAAAATAATGTAAGAGATTAATAATAATTAACAATGCTTTCAAATTTTAGTAACAAGAGTTACAGTAATTCCTGTAGAAAATTCGACAATAAAAACACAGAAAAAAATATTCAGTTTATTTTCGCATAAACCAATATTAGCATTTATTTCAAACTAAGTATATTGACGCCGGGGATAGTCTAAAAAAACGTGTCTAACAACTAAAGATGCGGTTGAGTGGAGTTCGTAATTTGTGTGGTATATGAGCCAGAACCGCAACCGACAATAAAAAAAAGTATTTGTACTTTGTATATCTGAATTTAATATACTTAGGTATAATATGTATATTAAATGTACATATAAAATTTTATTCCAAATATAATTATTAAAATTACTTCTTGAACGTCAACATCTACGACCGGTTCAACTCTGTCCTGAGGAGAACCGGCGAAACAAACTCAGCGGGACTCACGAAGTGACATTTGGCTTGGCGATAAAACGATCAGACTGTACGAAACTGTACGAACGAAAAAAGGAATCAAGTCAGGTAAAATGAAGATCATCAATTGATCATCATCGAAGAAATTGCTAGATTTCTGTCTGAACATAACTTGTGCAATAAGAGAAGTGCGTTAAAATGGAGAAAGACATAATTACTAGCTGAATGGACCAAGTGTTGCTTCCGCAATTAGATATCGAGGTCATTAAATGTGATACAGTGTGTTTTAGCAAATAAAAGTATTATATATTTATTTATTGAAATATATAGACTATATATTATAATTTGGACTATGTTTTTTCTTCATTAAAATCGGTCCTGTAGTTTCGGAAACTATCCTGTACAAACATGAGCGAGATTTAATTTTAAATATCAAGATTTAATTATCATTGCCATTTATCTGTCCTTTGAAGGTTAACATTTGCCAATTCAGCCTTAAAGCTGCAATGATAGAAGATATTTTGCTGTTGGTTCAGCATGGGATGGCTTTGTTGTCGCGTGCCATGCAGCTATTCATAGTATAAACGGGGCAAACGAGCAGTTGGCGCCATTTTCATTACTACCGACGCGCAAAGACATCCGCATAAATGCTAAACAGGCGCGTTGCCCTCCTCCCTCCTCCCCCCTCAACGGGCCACCGGCCACTTACCGCACGCGATAGCTGTGATAAGACACCTCTTGACGGGTGAAAATGGTAACATATTTGCAAACTGCAAATCTTCTGTAAGAGTCACTTACAATCATGACTCCTCCTTTGCTCGTAATAAAAAAAAGACAAATTTGAAATTCCACATGGAAGTATATCGAATAAACTCACTGTTTGTTAGCCATTATCACTTGCTTAGACACCGTGACCGAAGGGTTGGATAGCCCTAACATTATAGACCAAACAAAACCCAACCTTAACCTAGAATAATAAGGTAGATAATACAAAACACATATCTAACAACTTATTATTTAGATAGCAGTACAAGATCATATCAAGACGCTAAGGAGATTTGAACTTTATGCGAATGAAATAAGGTCGAAATGCAGTCCAGCTCATCTTGAGTTCTGCATGGAGGAGCTTGTAAGCTGTAAGGGATAGACCGCAGGTATATTGTTCGAATTTCTTTTTGTTTCTGGGGTTATTCAATATGGGAGGAAGTGACGTGTCGTCGGTGACGATTTGATTACGTTGTAACGGTTTGATGATGAGTCGTCAAAGGACAAGGTCGGAGACATTTTTTGGGACCAAAACGTATGCTATGGAAGAGAAGAACCATCAGATTGTTAAAAGCTAGTCGGGCGAAATTGACTCCTTTCCATAGATTTAGAATGTACAAGATACACAATGTCAGAACAGAGGCGAGACAAAATAAATATTTGACAAATGTCAGAATTACTACCAAAACACATATATGACGATGTCATTATTATGTAATCGGGACGCGATGGCCTCTTACTCTCTTAAATGATTGTCTCATATGTACTTGATCTATTGTCTCTTTTCTTTTCCGATGATTGGAGCTTAATTTGAATGTCTCGCTCCCACACTTTGTACATCTTTCACGTAGTGAGAACAATTCTAAATCTATGCCCCTTTCCGCAGATACAAGAGATGCATCCCGATATGAAAGAAGTAGAGAGGTTGATTTAATGGTAGATTTAATTGTTGACTTTCAAAAAGTAATTTCTGTAATTCTATTTTGAATAAAAACTTTTTCATTTCATTTCATTTCATATTTTCATACAGCTAGACATATGCCTAGCTAATTTGACTATTATTATGGCCAAAGGGACTGACACTGGAGACTTAAAACTCAGGTTTAGAACTTTAGACAACTTGCTACATTTTGTGTTCCTGTTCATACGCTTGCTGATTTGTAGATTAAATAAGCTCTTAATGTTTTTACTTTTAAGTACCTAATACCTATTTAAATTAACAGTGAACCAGAAAATGAAGTATATATTATACAACTTGTAAGATATAAGTTATACCTAGAGATGAGACAATTGTGTCGGACCTTCAACTTAATTTCTATATTTTCTTAGAATTAGTCAGTGATTTAGTACTTAACTTCTTACTAGTATGTAAGTAGACAAGTTATGAGTTGACGTGTGCTTAGCTTAGATCATACTAAATTATCTAAGCTGCATAGAAACAAAATTACAAAAAAAACCACTTATATAAATTAATTACAAAATTCTATAAATTCTATATTTAGAACATAAACATTTGCATGCCATTCTTAGCTATATGTTCATTAATTATACACACACACACACAAATATATTACAGACGTCATAACAAGTAACGCTTTCTTAAAATTATTTACCTAGACAAAGTGTTTCGTGTTTAAATATTTCGGAAAAACCCATTTAATAGTTGCTCGTGTTATTTCTAGCATGTAAAGAAAAATACTAACTTTTATTTTGCATTAGTGTATGACGTGCTATATCTTACTCATCTTATCTTTTTTATGGTATATGGAGGCAAACGAGCAATCGGAGCCATTTTCACGATTACTGACACCCATTGACATCCGTGTAGAGGTTATATAGATGCGCTGACACCCTTTTTCATCCTTCCTTCATGGCCACCGGCTACTCACACGCCGGTTTCGTGTAAGCCAGATACCTCCCCGGTCGCGCCGACCCAAATGCTACAAGCATGCATGCAGCGTGGCACTACCTCTTGCATTCTTTTTACAAGCACTATCTTTTTAATAATAAACGGGACAAATGAGCCGTCGGATCAACTAACGGCACGCGAACGTCCACAGACATCCGCAATACCAGAGGATTAGACGCGTCACCGGACTTTCTCAATATTGCAAAAAGTAGAAAATACTTTCAAGTGTCATAATACCATGACCCGCTCTTGCCAGACACTGTCTGTAACCCACAGACACCATGACGCCATGAATATTTGGGTGTGCGTGGGTGGTATCGCCACCATAAACCTCACCGGCCTGGTAGGTGAGAGCATAGTCGCCATGGTGTCTACGTGGGATCAAAACAACTAATCATTATCGTTATCAGCCGGAGCAAATCCATCGTAGACATTGCTCGTTTGCCCCAAAAAACCTGCGATCAAACTACTGCTGCACAGTCAGTGTAACTGTACTTTAAGGTTACTCTGCACAGCCGAGAGTGTAACTGTACTTTAAGATTACTCTGCACAACAACTGTACTTTAAGGTTACTCTGCACAGCCGCCAGTGTAACTGTACCTTAAGGTTACTCTGCACAGCCGCCAGTGTAACTGGACCTAAAGGTTACTCTACACAGTCTCCAGTGTAGCTGTACCTTAAGGTTACTCTGCACAGCCTTCAGTGTAACTGTACCTTAAGGTTACTCTGCACAGCCGTCCGTGTAACTGTACCTTAAGGTTACTCTGCACAGCCGCTAGTGTAACTGTACCTTAAGGTTCATTAAATCATTACAGATCAATAAAAAACCTCATTATAGCGTTTAACCGCCGACTGCGGCCAAATAACAGCGGGTAGCTTAACCCGAAATCGGTTAATTAATTTTGGTCCTTCTTGCATCTCCCAGGTGGTCTCATTAGGTATTGCTCTCATAATTATTGTGACACCTTTTTTATCATAATCATCATCATTATCAACTGAAGACGTCCACTGTTGGACATAGGCCTCCAAGATAGAGCACCAAAGGTCTCGGTCTGATGCCACTCCAGCGACTCCCCGTCGTCTCCAAGTCGTCGGTCTACCTGGTTGGTGGCCGACTTTTTTTATCGGTCGGCCAAATTCGATCATCGGTGAATACATTTGGAGTGAACAGTGGATTTTGTAGTAAGAAGTAGTGCCACGCTGCATGCATGTAGCCGAATTTGGTCGGTTGGAGAGGGGAGGTACCTCTCGGTTACACGATATTGGCGTAGAATGACAGCTGCCTTTGGTTCCGTGTGTAAGTAGCCCATGGAAGAGAAAGGAGGAAAGCAGAGAGCAACGAATCTGTATAACTGCTCGTTTGCCCTCTTATACTATATAAAAAAGGTTAATAGGATAGAAGGACGGGTTGGACGACCTCCCACACGGTGGACTGATGACCTGGTGAAGGTGACGGGGATGCAAGCGGCTGGTGACGGTGACCTGTGGCCAGCAGTGGACGGCTTCTGCCTGTGTTGTTCATGATGATGAATCTACGTGTATGCATATCAAATACTATATTCATCATGGATATTTTTACTGATTAGTTCTACCT
The DNA here is from genome assembly GCA_001625245.1 of Calycopis cecrops. Lineage (NCBI taxonomy): Eukaryota > Metazoa > Arthropoda > Insecta > Lepidoptera > Lycaenidae > Calycopis > Calycopis cecrops. The sequence goes on from LUGF01035294.1 coordinate 168,461, forward strand.
ATAGAACGCTTACTGTGTTGCTTAAGACTTAAGACTTCTTTATGGAATATCAATTGCACGAACTAAGTTTTGTCAACTGTATCTTATTATCAACTTTGCTAATCAGATGTTTAATTGCCTGTTAATTGTACTTTCTCACGACATCAAAATCGAGGAGATAAATCAATGTCAGCTCCGGTGAGGCTGCAGAGGCTGGGATCAATTAAGAGCCATCACCTATTAGCTGCACAGTTAGGTAAGCTGTTAGAATGTAGTGTTTATGCAATTTCAGACCTCGATGCACTAAGGTGTGACGTACACTGGACTGAATATTTTGGGTTACTTAATTGAGATTGTTAAATTTTACGCAAGTGGGTTAGAAAGGGTAATGTTTTTTGATGTTTGTCAGTGTGTATTTATGCATCTTTGCCTTAAATTTAAGCCTCAACGGTTGTAACGTTGGGTTTAGATTCGTCTTGATAACGAGAATGACAGTTAGTACTACTTTGAAATATTTTTAATCCGTGGGATTTTTGTATTTTATGTACTGCAAATATTGTTCAGAGTATTAGTTGATGGGAAACCAGCAGTGAAGTATACTATATACATATGATAAAATACGGCGGTTAGGAGAGAACCAAGTGCAGAAAACAGATAAAAACTGCTATACAAGGCTGATACAAGCGAGAGGCATTAAATTAAATAGCATATTTAGTGTCTCATTTCCAGGCGACACAACAAAAATCAGATCAATCGGAGAAATAGTTTAGCCACAGGAATTTGTTAAAGCTTTTTCTCACTTCGTACACGCTGTATCGCAGCTGATCGCAGGTACAAAGAGCGATGACAATTTTTCGCTATTTAACTTGTTTGAAAAAGTATTTTCGTACTTTTTAAATAGTTTCTGATTAACTGTAGGCACTTATAGTATATGTGGTTTCATTTAATGCCTCTCACTCTTATCAACCCTGTATAATCTTTCCTAAAAATACCACGTCTTTAAAAACCTGCCTAATCCTAATGCTAAACCTTACGCTGCTCATCCGGTTACACTTCCATATTGAACAAATCAGAACACATTAAAATATAATTTAATTGTACTTACAAATATTTGAACACATTATAAGGAATACATTCCTTATACATATATCTCTTTATTTCTTTACTTACCTACTATAACCTACATTCACTAAACAAACATTCTACACTGCTAAGTGTGCGCTGACCTTAACCGTTTAAGAGATCGACAAGTGACCTCTAGCAGCCGCTCTCTCACACGAGCCGATTATCTCCGCGAATATTTAAGAAAGCATGCGCGACTGTTACATCAAAACGGGCGCAGCCGGCGCGTTACAGGAGCCGGTGACAACTGTACATTACGATAGAACTGGTACATTAACTCCTGATTAGCCTATTCGGTACTTAAGTGTCATTTTTTTAGGGTTTCGTACCTAAAAGGTAAACGGAACCCTATTACTGACCCTCCGCTGTCCGTCCGTCTGTCACCAGGCTGTATCTCATAAACCGCGGTAGCTAGAAGGTTGAAATTTTCACAACTTATGTATTTGCTTTGCCGCTATAACAACAAATACTAAAAATAAAAAAAAATAAACACTTATGCGGGGTGCCCATACAATAATGGTAAGGAACCCTTCTCGACTCGCACTTGGCCAGTTTTTTAAATATTTTTTTCTTTGTGGACTTATCACACCACTTTATACAGGATTTAAGAGTTTATAATAATTAGTACCTTAGTTACGCATTAAGATATCAGCATTTAGGTTATACAGATGCGTTGCCCTCCTTCCTCCTCCCACCTCCAAGGGCTACCGGCTACGCCGCACTAAACGCGACAGCATAATTGTGACTGCGCAAGAGGTACCTCCCCGGTCGCACCAGCCCAATTCGGCTACATGCATGCCGCGTACCTACCTCTTATTATATTTCCAATAGATAATTACTAGGGGTACGTAAATTTCGCAAAAATAAAATCGTGATTTCGCATTAAAAAAAACTCAAAATAGAAAATTTCGCATTTATTTCGCAAAAAAAAATACAGTGTTAAAAATTCAATTAAAGGCTAGCATTGTTTTAATTTCTACATTTCATCTTTCATTGTTTGCCTGCGATCAGTTACGACAATTGTAGATACTAAATTACCTCTCGGCATCAACACTATTGACAGGGCAATTGAGACACTGAACAGCTGCTTTTGCAAATCCAGGGTAGCAAGATTTTGATGCAGCTAAAACTCGCATTACATAATTGTTAGCGCGTCTGATCAGCATTTGAAAGCACGTAACGTAAAAAGGTGCGAAAGTATTTAATTTTCAAATTTCGCTTTTATCGCAAATAAAATGCAGATTTAGCTTTTATCGCATCTATTTCGTAAAAACGAAATTTACGTACCCCTACCTACGCAGAATTGTAATTAATTCTACAAAATCATATATGACGTAAAGCGTATAATAAACTTGTGCAAAAGATTTATTGTTATAATAAATGATAATATTAACGATCTATCAATTAAAATGCACGTCCATGAAGGATGTGCAACGTGCATGTTTGTCATGGTAGCGCCGATCTCGGAAACTTTATGATTATCTACAAACCTTGAACCTTGAACTTATAACTTAGTTATGTTATTGAACGTTCGATGTTTGCTAGCTTTAAGCTTACATAAGTGAGGTATTTATAGTCTATGAGCGTAGGTAGTCATCATAAAGCTCCGACCGCTCGTTTGCCCCATTTTTACTATAAATAATACAATTCATAAGTTAATAATGAACATGTCAAATATGATAAGGTGGGTTTGACGTCATGTAACTTAGTAACTATAATTATTCAATATTTTTTGTTCTTATTATATACATATAATAATAAAACAGTAAAATTCGTGTGTCTGTACATTAGAACATTTATAGAACACGTATTAGAACACTTTTCAATAATTTTGATTTTTTTTTATTTGTTGTCCGTTTGTCTGTTTGTCCGGGCTAATCTTCGAAACTACTGGACGAATTCAAATGAAACTTTTTGTAGTGTAGGTATAGATACTAAGCCTGGTCAACATCAAAAACACTTTTTACTGAGGTAAAAACGCTCATTCCTGTGGGAAATCGGAATTTCAGCACAGCAAACAAAAACAAATCACTGTGATTATAATATTACTACGCTACGAGAACGAAGTCGCAAACACCAGCTAGTCAATAATATAATCTACAATGTTCAAATGTTTCAACGGCGAGATTTTGTTTAGTGACCATTAGAATAAATTAATTACAAAAGGTTGAATTTCTAAAAATCCTTTCTTAGCGGAAACGTAGGCACGTTGTAACATCTACCTGGATGCCAAATTTCAGCCTGATCCGTCCAGTGGTTTGGAAGACTACGTCACCTTTAAGTTTTATTTGTAATAGATATAGATTTCTTACACACTTACCTTGGCTTCCTCTATATTCTCTCTATTCACACACGCCGTTTGCATAACATTTATGAAATATTAAAAACTCTTGAGGCCCCAAAGATTTCATGATATTACACAATCCGAAAATACCTAAACACGATCCAAACTGGTGATTCACAGGTCAACTGTACCTAGCTCTGCTAGTATCGCCATTTTTTCTGTCCAATGATCTTTCAAATTAAAGACAAACAGGACGGTCCCTCTTGTACGATCACATGTTTATGGTGTCAAATGGTTTTTTTTTTTTTTTCATGGTATAGGGGGCAAACGAGCAGTCGGAGCCATTTTCATGACTACCGACGCCCATGGATATCCGCTTAGAGGCTATATTGAGGCGCTGACCCCCTTTCTCCTCCCACCTCCATGGGCCACCGGTTACTTACTTACCGCACAAAACACGACAGCACAGCTGTCATTCTACGCCGGTCTCGTGTAAGTAGTGCCTGTCCGGTCGTGCAGACCCAGTTCAGCTGCATGTAAGCATGCAGTGTGGCACTACCTAGACCATCAAAGCATTCCAGCTGAAGATAAGAAAAAGATAAGTCTTGCACTTATATTAAGATCTTTTTTTACCTCATATAATTTAAGTTTCAATTTTCCCTGAAGTTATTAGAGAAGTTTTGGAAAAACTGAAGAACTTCCTTGAAAGATTCGATGAGTTTACCGAAGGAAAATTGTTTTCTCTAGCACTAACAAACGCGTATTAGGAAATTTCAAATTTCTTTACATTTTTAGTTAAAAGGATCTGACCTTCTGCGTGGTCCATACGAGCCAATGTGATTGCAATTGTTTCTACAACTTTATGCACTTGTTACATTTTTCCTCAAAAAATATAAGAGAAAAGCGTCTCTCGTTGACTTTTTACCGTCTTGCAGGCTTTTCTAGGCTCCTTCTAACGACTTCCAACGTATTTAATATCTTATCGACGTCTTCTAGTATCTTTCTTACTCGCTTGTAATTCTAAAGAAAAATAGTGAGGAACAACGCCTCTCTGACGTTTTTTAGAGTTATGCACGTCTTCTAGTTTCCTTCTGACGTCTTCCAACGTCTTCCAATGTCTTCCCTTCGTCATCCTGACCGAGCCGGCCGCGGCGTATGTATGTGTCCGTACCCTAAAGTGAGTGCGCACGCTCCGGAACGGCGCACACGTCACGCCATACTCGTCGCGTGCGCCGCTTGTGCTCCGGTCGGAACGCGAGCTACTAGCTAGCTATGGTATTGTTCGGTTTATAGCGTTCTGTTTAACAACAACTACATATTTTACGTCAAATCTTGTAGAAGGTTATTGGTGGAGGTGACATGTTATTTCTTTTTTCTTTCATCGGTTAGGTATTTTAAAGCAGTTAACGACAGGATTTCTCACAATAAAGATTCGTCTAGTAGAGAAAAGAAGAGAAAACAAAATCCAGTATGCAAGATTTGTGTTATTGTTACAATTTTATACATGTTATTTGGGTTACTGGGTTTTCTACATTTTATCGTAGTGGAATATACGTAATATCTTATAGTTTCTCCGAGAGTCACTTGAAATAAAGACTGAATGTATTTAGTAATTGCTTATTCTTACTCTGTTTTACATCTAACTTACGCATCATCATACGACATAATCTGCATATTAATACGAAAAGTGAATAAGATCAAACCTTAAAAGCGAATTGTGAATAGTTTCAAAAAGAGTAGAATAGATAGGTTGTAGTATTGTCGGTCGAAGCATTAAATATTACTTTACTTTTATATAATATAAACTTTAATATAACAGAGAGTGTGCTATATTATCTAATATATACAATTCTCGTGTTACCGTTTTCGTTGCCATACTCCTCCGAAACGGCTTGACCGATTCTCATGAAATTTTGTGAGCATATTGAGTAGGTCTGAGAATCGGCCAACATCTATTTTTCATCCCGATATTCCCACGGGATCTAAAGTTACGCGGGTGAAACCGCGAGGCGCAGCTAGTAATTTATATAGCGCACTGTCTGACCACGGCACTCCCCGGCCGGTGTGTAACTGTCTTTAATTGCTTTTCGGGCGTTGTACTACAGTATAGGAAAATGAGGTTTACCACCGCGCGTTTCATGGTCCATTTAATGTATGCACGCGTGCATATACAGACGACGATGAATTTATCACGTAATTGCTTATTTTCTAGACGAGGCCTGATTAGTACAGATTACCGGATAGTGTGTGTGTGTATGTGTAGACATTATGCTTGTTTAACGTTTTTGTTAAAATTTTCCTTATACGTTGACTGATTTGTGGGGTTTTCGTGACCTTTCGAGAGTTCTTCCATGGGCCCAACTAGGAGGGTGTAGGAGTGTAATTTTGGAGGTGGGAGGAGGAGTGAGGGGAGAAGCATATGTATAATCTCTATGCGGATGTCTATGGGCGATATAACGAACAGTCGGGTATTCGTTTGTCTTCTTATGCTGCTAAGCTGATTCTGTTGGAGTTTACAATCAGGTATTGGCTATCCCCGCAACAAATATACAACGTATTGAAGGCGTATTATGGCAGCCTGGACTTGAATTTCAAGCTGGCTTTTATCTACATTTATCTAAATCTTTTTAAACCACAGCTAAATCAATTTAGGTGAATATTCTATTGCTAATAAAAATGCGAAAGTTTTGTATGTATGTTTGTTTATACTTACTTGAGACTTTCGAGTTTGTTGTAAATAGTGTACGTTTGTTTCTCACAATAACAGAAGGTTCATTACAATATGATAATTATGTTTCATCCCAAATAATTAATATAATGGTTCACTAGTGACAGAATATTCTGTGTTTTCGGTCGCATAAAAGATATACCTACTTACTTTATATTTAATCGTAGATATATATTTTGAACCTTTCCAATATAACCTGATATTTCGTAACGAAAGATATACTGATAAGATATATAACCGAACATTTTATGTTTATTTATGAAACCGTTATATGATTATGTAAAGCGTATAATTATAAACAATCCTACCCAAGGAACTGTAAACTGATTTTTTCGCATGGTTTTTTTACAACTACAGCAAATGTTATTTATTATATTATAATTATAAATTTATGTATTTTTTTGATAACGTATGCATTATATTGTAATTTATAATATGTTTTCACACCGAATTTAAATCAAAATGGAAATATTTAGGACAATGATGCAAAAAAGATGCAAAAAATTTCCAGGAGCTACCTTTGCATGTTGCAGTCGATAGGAGCAAACGGATTTTTTTTATGTAAGGAAGACAAACGAAACGAGTACCCAAAACGCCCATAAATATCTGCATTGAGTAATTATTAATTATCCTATACGATTTACTAATACTTCGCTCTATTCCATAGCCAGAAAAGAGAAATTGTTTGTCAATGGTCTTATGGTCTCTTTATTTCTATGACGAACTTTGGTCTTTTCTCTGGCTCATTTTTGCTACAACGTCCATGTATTTGATGGCTCTGACAGCTTGTCAGCGCTTCGACCACGCTGCACATCAACTGGTAAAAAAAGTACAGGAAAAAGTCAAGCATAGTAAGAAAATTGTTAGATCATTGTGAATACTTTAAGAAAATTTATGATGATAAAAAGTTTATCGATGTAAACACAGGCAAAATAACTTTTTACATCTCCACAACTTAGTGTTTAGATAAAATGCGACTGCATTTGCTTTATTTTGATTTAGCATAATGTAACAAAAATGTCAATAATTCGCCGGCTAATAATAATAATCGACAGCTGGTGTTATTGTTAATAATACACACAATAAACAACTTTAACCCCCTATAATAAGACTACCCCATTCGCTGGGGTAACTACCCCTAATTATTCGACAATATTGTTAGGGGTAGAGTTATGGCGGTGCCGGTTGGTGCGGTCGGATTGTTTCTCCGTGCAGGTTCAAGTCACAATGAAATACTTGACCTGTGGAGTGTTGTACGCGATAATGGTTGTAACAAACATCTGAATCCATGGTGTAACTAATTGTGCCCTGCAGCTTCGCCGAAGAATCGCGATCAAAAGTAGCTTGTTTTTACACACCTTACTTTAAGTGCAAAATACTGATTATATCTCAAAGTCACATAGTCACATAGCTATAATTGTTATCACTCTAAATCTTACATCTGACACATAACTGTTTTTGCAGTAGGCATGTGTGTTGTTAAATAACAATTATAATCTGCAACGACGACCAAACAAAACAGACTTTTGCATGCGCAGTGACGATATTGTAAGAGAAATCCCGTAATATAATTGATTTATGATTATTTTACTCAAGATAATCGAGTCATAATTGAATTCAAATCAAAACAGTATTTTACGTTATATAACAAACATACGTATCAACTTGGGAGTTTAAAATATCAAATAGGAGAAGGGAATCAGCCGACATAGTCTTAGCGTTCGTTCAGACAGATTTATGTGAATGTAGGTTATATTTTACAGCAATGGTCACATTAGCGTTGATATACTTTTATTATAAATACAATATAGATAGACCTTTTTAGGTCTATTAACCTATATTATAGAGGGCAAACGTTTCGTCTAGTTCTAAATGACTCTTCGGTATGGGTAAATTGCTATATGCTTTTGATAGACTATCTCACCCTGATTTTTGCATACCACGTAAAAATGATGAACAAAATTCGATATAATTTATTTTCACGCCTGTCAAGAGTTACTTTCATATAAAAACTGCCACATACACCCGTGCCCCGCGGGGTGTACACGGGTCAATTCTCTATTGTAAGTATCAGACAACGCGCAATGCTTTTATATCGCGCGAATATCTGTTTGGGGTCAAAACGGGTCTTCACCCAAATCTAAGTTCTTTGTAATTACAATAATAATCTTATGCATGTTAATGCATGGCGTCAATGGACGTATTTGGCATATATTTGGGGATCTTGTGCCATATTGCCAACCAGACCTGATTTAAATGTTAAAGCTATCGGTTTGGCTTTCGAACATCGCCATTAATGTGATTCAGATAAATTTGGGGTTTTTTTAAGAAAGACATAGTAAAACGAATCTGAATATTTTTGTTTTGAAATATTGGAAAGATTTAATAAATCAATAAAATTTTCTCAATCTTATAAAGTAAATACCGTACTAAGCCAAGAGCCACAACGACAAAATATAAATACTTACGTATTTATACCACAGCGGTATAAACTCTGGTGCAGATAAAAAAAACGGTGTGTGCTCGGAGCAGCTGGAGTTTGCTCCATAAATGCAAGTATAATTCTGACTTGAGAAGTGCGCAAAAAAAGTAATGCTAGCGCCGTTTACCGTATTAATTTTATTTGGGGCCTGAATTTACGCTGAGGAAGCGAAGAGAAGACCAACGGGAGCCACGGCTCCATCGGATTGCTAGTTCTCGTCGGATGACAAGGCTAGGGTTATGATACGACCGAACCCCCTCTCTCCCGCAGATGGGAGACATACATCCCGATTTGAGAGTACATAATAGCTAATTGACCTATTATCCTGGCCAAAATCGTGTCTTAACTTATCGACTTACAAGAAACAACCGAACCTTTCCGATGAGATCACGTTACCGGGACGGAAGAGTGCGGCGTGCGCCAGTGCGGTCGTTCCGGTGGCCGCGCGCGATATATGACTCCTGCTCTTGACCTGTAACCACTGCGGGTTGTTGAACCGCCGCCTTACACGTAACATACGAAAGCAGCGATAGTTTTAAAAATAAAAAAAAAACGGAAAAAAAATGATCAAAAATTACAACAATCTTAGTTTTAAAAATCTTTGACTACCGGCTAGCGCTGTGGTACTGAGCTCGGATAAGCGGAGCATGTTGCGGCGGAGGTCGCCGTTCCTATCCCGCCTAGGTCATGGACGCTTATTCATCTATGTATTATATGTATTTCTATAATAAACTACATAGTATAAAACAAAGTCGTTTTCCGCCTTCTGTGTGTCTGTACG
>LUGF01035294.1:195192-210304 GCA_001625245.1 Calycopis cecrops
GGGTATTAAAACACTTGTTAACTATTTTGAAACTCGCTATCGCTCGTTTCAAAAATTCCACTCGTGTTTTAATACCCTTCATTATATGACAGTTGCATAAACTACTATTAAAACAGTATCATTATTTTTGAAGATTATCCCCTGCAAGCAAAATTAGAAATTTTACCACTTTAAATATTAGCAAAAATATTTCGAATTTACCAAAAATATACTTTAAAAATTAAATCTACGTCAAATCTCTGAAGACGAAAGTTTACGAGTTTACGTTTAGTTAACGAAAGTTTTAAATGTGCCTGTGGGCACCATGTGGGTAGTTAACGATTTAATAAAGATATATCTGTTTTTTAATTTCTTATCTTTCTTATTTAGCCACAATAAACCCACTGTTGCGTAAAGGCACACCATTCCCCCGGCTTCCTTGTTTAGTTATCCAGCCAAAAGTTACAGTACCATCTGTTCTTGCTGCTGGTCTGCCCACAGAGCGACATCCTTCTCTTTTCCTTCCTCTATACTTTCTCCTCTAATCTGTTATGCCTTCGTCCATATGCAGCTTGTTGCAAGTTGTCCCGCCCATCTCCACTTTATTTCACTTATTTCATTACCCACATCAGCTACTCTTGTGCACCTACTTATTTCCGTTCTTCATTTTTCATTTTTATTCAAATTTTTTTAAATGTCAGATGTCTAATTTCTACACCTGGGGGCTGTTTTGGGAAAAGAGGGAAAGCCTTTCCGAAAGAGACAATTGGCGACCAAGCTGTACCTACCTACCTATACTTAAAAATCCTACCTTTCGTCACAGATTTCAATATTTTTTTAACACAGACAGAGTCATGTGTGCCACCTAGTTGCCATACATACATATCTTGTAAATCAGTGAGTAATGTTTATGAGTTATTACTTCCAGCCGTCACCATTAATGGATGTGGCAAAAACAAACAGCCGCCATTTGATAAGTGACCCCGGAAACAAAACTAGTGTTAGTCCTTCAATTACTTTTTTATTGTGTAAAGGGCAAACAAGCAGTCGATCTGGGAGATGGACCAATGGCCCTTAACCATTGTTGGACCGTCGGGACTTTTGCGATTCGCACGAAACGCAACAGTCAAGCCGCCACTTTTCGCCGATGGACTTCATTCAAATTCAAGCAAGAATTTTTATATAGTTATCATCGTTTTTCGACCAATTTTTCCTGTTAGAGCGACAGATCTGACATATACCTCAATATCGAGTTTCCGGTGGACCGTTTTGGTGATGGGAGTATTTGCAGCTACATAATAATACGGACAAATGTGCACACGTCGCCGAACGGCTCCAAACGCTCGTTTCTCCAGCTATGTTAATGATCGCGCAAGCCTATTTCATCTGCAACGCTACAATAGCACTCAGTGACGTAAGTTGTCACAATGTTTAGCTAACACACCGCTATCTTCCATCGCCCCCGGCGGATATTGCTAACTCCTTGGAACAATACACAAAGAATGCCGATGGGAGATAACGCTTGTTAATATGGGAATAGTCGGCGTATGTGGCTAGTGCTGGGGTTCTGCATTGTATTAAGCCAGCTAGCTCTGCCCTGTGGTTTTGCCCGTGTAATATATCATGATGGTGGTCATTATTCGGAATATTTTTTTGTGTTATATCATATTGTGATCAGGGTCGTATATCATTTAAATTCATTCTGTAGTTTCTGCGTGAAAGAATAACAAACAAACATACGAACATTAGTATGTATAAGAGTAGAAGTAGCCGGACTAATGTTCTTCTCGTAGTATTATTATAAGACATTTTATAGACTCGCAATGTTTCGATAAAACTTAGTGGCAATGTTAAGATCTCCCTAATCTTCCTGAGGATCTAAGAATTTTGGTAGATCATCAACAGATTTTTCTTTCATAACGTAAGTTGAGCATACAACAGAGCAGAAGATTTCTGGGACTCTAGTAGCCTAGGACTTAGTAATTAAGTTCTTGTTTAGTAAAAATGTTTTAAATGACACTTAAAAGCTTACAAACTTGAAAAAGCTCAAAAGGGCGATAATTGCGAACCTGAAGGGCGGGTAGGACGACAAAACGTGATAGAGTGCTGATAACGCGAGGGCCACTTGACTGTCTGTCTGCGCGCGTACCCCCAAAACACGGCGATCGGCACGCGCAGGGGCACTGCTTCCGGCATGTTTCATGTGTGATGACGTCACTAAGCTGAATGAGGTAGGCATTAACATTTTTTTTTTAATATAAGGGGACAAACGAGCTTTCGTACCTCCAAACGACTACCAACCACCCTGGATATCCTTGTCATTGCATCTGCATTGCTCTCCTTTTCTCTTGTGTAATGGGCCACTGGAAACTCGTTTAAAATACATTTGTCACTTTATCGTAGTCGCTTAAACATTAAAATACGGTCTGAAAACGGGAGACTGGAATTTGCTGCCCAAAATAAACAAAGAAAAAGACCGGGAGACCGGGTGCTTCGCTGGTGCTAAAACGGAGGAGGAAACTCGAGGTTTGCGGATATCTATGGACGGCAGTCATCTACATCTACTCGTTTTCCCATTAACCGATAAAAAATAGAAGGGGCCAATGGTACTTTAGTCGTGAAATCCCCAACCCCACATCCATTGGGTCGCAGGATAATCACTCGTAAACCAAATAAACAAATCGGCTTAAAATTAAACATATCAAGGTCTAACAGATAATAAAATCCGTAGAACAGTAATTACAACCGAACTTGTATTACATAACTAATTGCAATTAATAACTACATATAACCTTTTTGACGTAAGGTCTTCAGAAGATACACCCGCAGGCAGATGTAAACGTTCTAAAGTTGGGTATGTTTTAAAGCTTGGTGGCCATGGTCATACGCCATAGCTACATTGAAGTTGCATGCGGCACGAGCGGTGGAAGATGTGGAGTAACGTAACATGCATGAGCTTTGTATACCTCACCTTCTGGCCAAGATAATAATAGCATAACATATTAATCTTAATAATCCGGTTTGCCTCCTCCCAGACTAGCTGGGAAAGAAGGGGGGGTCTGCACCCCCATCGACCATAAATACAGAGGCTCGAGCTACCTTAGGGCACTCGCCTCTCATACAGATGAAGCTGCACTGGGCCTTCAGTCTGTTAGCGTAGAGTCTAGCTATAAAAAAAAAAACTTTGTATATTGAAAGTATATCGAAACTGCTTATATGCCTTCTACTGCCCAAACAGGATGAAGTAGTGCCACTGCATGCTGGCAAGCAGCCGTATCGGGCTAGCACGACCGGGGAGGTACCTCTCGCTTGCACGAGACCGGAGTAAAGTGACAGCTGTACTGTCGCGTTTCGTGCAGTGTGTAAGTAGCCGGTGGCCCGTGAAGGAGGGAGGAGAAAGGAGGGCAGCGCATCTGTTTGTCCTCTATGACGTGGATTTCTAAGGGCGTCAGTAGTCATAAAAATAGCTCCGACTGCTCGTTTGCCCCCTTACACCATAAAATAAAAAAAAAGCAATGGTTAGAAATATTCCTACACATACACATCATGAAACGCTCCTCCTGCGTAGTTTTTTTATAGTTTTAGGGAATAAACGAGCAGTCAGTGTATTGGCATCTCAGATTTCTATGGACCAACGTCCAGGGACATCTGAATTTTTTTTTAAGCGGGCTTTGGCCCACCACTCGCTCCTACCGCTGCTACTTCTGTGTCACCAGGATCGACAGCTGGAACCAGACTTTGATATGATCGCAAGGAGCCCGAGGGAAAAGCTAAATCTGTCTTGGGACCCGCAACGAATTTAATCAGAAGAAAGTAGGAGTAGGAAGTAATTCCAATTTCCCTCCCTAATAAAGCGGAAGACAGTACAAGATTGCAGTGACTTAAATAAGCCAAGAAGTAGAGAGAGCAGCCAGGTGAAGCCCGGCTACTACGCATAGACATCTAAGACCATTTTCTCTCTCCTTGGCAGAGGTATCGTGTTTTTTTTATGGTATAGGGGGCAAACAAGCAATTAGCGCCTTTTTATGAATACCGACGCCCATAGACATCCGGATAAAGGCTATACAGATGCGCTGCCCTCCTTTCTACTCCCACCTCCACGGGCCACGGGCTACTTACACACCGCACGAAACGCGACAACACAGCTGTCGCTTTATGCCGGGAGAGGTACCTCCCCGGTCGTGCCGGCCCAATTCGGCTGCATGCAAGCATGCAGTGTGGCACTACCTCTTCCACTCTTTGCGTTAGCGAGACGTCACGTCATCCGAATGCAGTTCATTACAATGGCACTACTTGTCACAATGTACACAAATATTTGTATATGATACAAGATGGCGGTGACATCACGCCGCTTACATAAGGGTTTTTGAAGTAAAACCTATACAGATGAAGCTGCACTGGGCTTTCAGTCTGCTAGCGGAGAATCTATCTACAAAAAAAAAAAGTAGAACTTCTATACGCGCACTTGACTCGATGAGTAAGTTGGCTAGAGCGTTACAAAAATCACACATCGGGCGAGGCCAATGGAAGTTGTTATTCAAACTTTTTTGTATGTAAAAAATAAATAAGATCAGTATGACATGTTATGTCATTGTTACTACGGTGATGAAAATCAATAATTAAGTTTTACTTCAATTGTGTGGTCTAATGCTCACACTTTTTTTAGGGCCCTTTGACTAATCGAAGTCGCAGTCGGTAGGGTCAGAATAATATTAGAACGAGGACCTTCAGTTTACTGGTTTTTTTTTATAATATAATCTGAAGACAAACGAGCATTCTTACTTGATTACCGACGCCCATAGACATCCGCATATAGTTTATACAGATGCCTTGCCCTCCCTCATCCCACCATCATGGGCCATATAAACTAGCTTGTGGATCTAGTTAAATGATTAATTTTAACTTTTAATTGATCTCTGCGATCTATCTACTTAATTACTTTTTTTTTAATAGTACAGGGGCAAACGAGCAGTCGGGTCACCGAGATGATGGTATTTTCAGACGCCCACAGACATCTACAACACCAGTTTTGCAGCTGCGTTGCCAGACTTTAAGATGAGAGTAGGCTCTTTTTTTGAAGATCCCTAAGTCATATTGGTCCGGAAATACCGAGAGCATAAGGGGGCAAACGAGCAATCGGAGCTATTTTCATGACAACCGACGTCCATAGACATCCGCATTCCTCCTCCTCCCTTCAAAGGCCACCTATACTTCTATCATGTTAATGAAGTAATTAAAAATTTGAATTTGGAATTCTGACGAGAAAAGAAATGGCGGCTGTTGACGCAACTCGTTTTCGAGCGATGAAATAAACAAACATGGACGTAATAACAGTACACAGCAAATATGTTTGTTTATACAGCACATAAATCAAACATGAATCAGCTGATGTATTATTGATACGACATTACATAGCTCAGCGACAGATCACTGCTCGGCGCCATCATTGTTTTATCTGTGGAATCTGCACAGATAGAATATACGATTGGCGGGAAGAGTGGAAATCTAGGGCAAGTGTCATTTCGTATATGGTGTTGGGAAGTTATATGGCGTTTATAGGGCTGGGAAACATGAAATAAAGTACTATAATGGGGATTAAGCTGTTAATGTCAAAAACTAAAAGGGGCTTCGTCGTTTAAATTATAGGCAACTTTGATACTTAGGATCATTAATTAATCATAAGTTGATAATCAACTTTAGTATGTTTTTAATTTAATTTTAGATTAAGTTTTAAATTTACGATGTAATGTTTTTATATTTAGCTTACTGTAATATTAGCAAACTGTGCACTTCGGAATGCCCAATAGGTATTTTCCATATGGGCCATCGGAAACTCACTCACCGTACCAAAATCGACATATAGCGCTGTGCAGCACTTTACAGCGGTATGATGTGAGCGAGAGGTATCTACGGGCCAACTCTGGCCCAATGCAGCACAATTGCATTTACCTCGTTTTTCGAGGATGTTTGTATATTTTAATTACTTTTTGTTATCTTTTTCACAAACACTCTAGCAAGACAAATATGCATTCAAACATAGTGAAAGTTGCACCCTGAGAAATGTCCTTTCTTCCTTCTTAATTAATTAATTTCACACGAGAGAAAGTTGTTAATTATTTTTGCAATTTATTAATATTAAATTGTGTGAGACAATGCTGGTGCGTCATCCGTGGGACCGGAGGCGGTGAGACCTCGGGAGGTCCAACTCACTGGCCTTGCGATTCGAGTGGGGCTTCGCTTGATGTTATATCATAGATAACTCATTATAGAGATGATATAATCATTCTCTTCGTTATGTACGGATGGCACATGGATGTGGGAGGAGAAAGGAGGGTAGCGCATCTGTATAGTCTCTATGCGGATGTCTATGGGCGTCAGTAGTCATGAAAATGGCTCCGACTGCTCGTTTGCCCCTATACCATAAAAAAAATGTAGATGTTTTTCAATAAAGACTAAAAAAAAGCTTTTAATAATAGTGAAGTGTAAATTTAGTCATTTAGGATGCTGAATCATTCAGCTTGTCAGAAACCAAACTTGCTTCTTATTTAGAACAGTTTTTGGGGATCCTTATTGGCTATCGATGAACGCGATTATACCTTCCAAAATTAGGTTTCTAAATAATTTAGAATCCTAAATTTAGCTAAGTGTAATAATAAGCCCTTCTGTCCCTCGCCACTACCAACCCAACAGGACAGAGCCAACTACCAACTTAATAGAATCAACCATTGATCCGTTTTGTAAGAGGTACTGCTCCATTGTCACTGATTTGAGCGGGCGCGACCGCGAAGGTACCTCTTACTCACTTGACACAGCTCGGCAACTTCTTGCAGTTTTCGATTTTTCACGGAAGGAGGGCAACACATCTGTTTTTATCACAATTATGTCTAGATCCAACTGCTCGTTCGCCCCTTACCCTTACTACAAAATACAACAGCCAGACACCGTCCCACTCACACACACACACACACACACTTTCGATATGACATCAATAATCTTATCAATCTCATCAATAATTTTTCAATTAAACAAATTAACATTAAGTTATGTTAATGAATGAGTTAATATGCGTAAGTTAAAATAGGCTAAGCGACGATTATCTAAACTGCATTAAGGTTTTACCATAATTAGGTTTTTGTGTTTATTTATGGACAAACAACACCTGGTACTTGGGTGATGTTCGTTTATTTGTGCCTACTGGTCTAGTGGTAAGTATGGTTAGTGGGTTCGAATCCCAGGTTGGCAAAAATTCATTTTTTTTCCTCCACGTTAAGTCGATTTTGCTCCTGGTTTCTCTCTATCGTGTCTACCGTCCCATAGGACGAATCGGAATCGGAATCATCAACATTATAATTAGCAGCCAGAAGACGACAATTTCTGGAGATAAAGTAGCCGGTGGCCCACGCAGGTGGGAGGAGAAAGGAGAGCAGCGCAACTGCATAGTCTCTCTGCGGATGTCTATGGCGTCGGTAGTCATTAAAATGACGCCGACTGCTCGTTTGCCCCTTTATAACATAAAAAGAAAACCTCCCCTAAAGACCGAACACTATTATTATCAACACGTAATTATTTATAATACTACAAGCTACCCGACGTCTTGTCATCTGGCTCATTTGTGAATCTAAACCATTCTCAAATTCCCTTTAACACACAAAACATTTCGTCAAAATCGCTCCAGTCGTTTAGAAGGAGTTCAGTGACACACACACACACAAGAAATATATATATAAAGATTTACTAGATAAATAAGGCAATTAAATTACACATACCGTAATTTATCTATTATTTACAAATCAATATATCTATGTCCCGAATGTACAAAGCTGTAATTCCTAACAGTTTGACAGTGATTCTCAATTAGGTATAAACATTAAACTCAGGCAAAAACGTTAATTCGTTCTTGTGTTGTGCTAACCTTATCATTTTTTTATATTTCAGTAATTATTTCCGGTATATGAACATAACTCATTCAAATGGGTTTGAAGTTGAAATTAAAATGTCATTGGAATTAAACTAGTAACGCCCCGTGGTTTGTCCCATATAAATTACATTTTCGTGGACACATTACAACACACACACACTCAAATAAAACATTATATGTACGACACATTTAGATACAGAAATTTCATAAAAATTGCTTTTATTGTTTTTGACTTTGCTTACAAACCTTTTAAATACTTACACACACACATTTTTTCTTATCTATAAAGTTCTACAGTCTAGATTATGCATTTAATTGCTCCGTAATAAACCTAAAATGGTTCACCGCTCAGATCCGCAGATAGCAGAAAATGCATTCGTTTGGTAGATATATTACTAGCGGTCACTAATCATTCTTTGTTCTAGAACATAGGTTCCCAAACTTTTTCGTCTAACGCCCACTTTGAAAATCAGTTACTTCATATCGCCCCCTTATTAGTATATTACACCTTGATATTCAAAGACAATTATGTCGTTTCTGGCCCCTTACCGCCCCCCTCTAAGCATCTAGTGCCCACAAGGGGGCGTTATCGCCCACTTTGGGAAAGACTGTTCTAGAATATTATACATTCAAGATCTGAAACATCATCATTTTCATCCTCATCATCACATCATTATCTTCCGATATACAAGGTTGATAAAATCGAGAGGCAATAAATGAAAACACATATTTAGTATGTCATTTTCAGGTTACACAACAAAAATCAGATCTATCGGAACAATAATTTAGCCCCAGGAATTTATTAAATTGTTTTCTCACTTCATACACGCAGTATTGTCAGCTGATCGCGAGGATGTAAGGGGGACCGGGGTCATTCAAGCCGTGCGATGATACAGTACACGGCATGTTTACATTTGTTCGCTATTTAACTTCTTAGAAAGTAATTTTTAATTTCGGATCAACAGAAGGCACTTATAGTATACGTAGTTTCATTTAGTGCCTTTCGCTTTTATCGCCGTGTATTTAACCATCTGGCAATTATCAGGAATTCGCGCAGATGTGCCATCAAATAGTTTAATCTTAAGCGATACTAAAAATGCTAGTATCAGGCTTACCATCACAGGTTATATCTAGAATCTAGATGACTACAATGTAGGGCTGACCTATGGAAATGTACCTTATATGGTACTATATTTTTATAACTGTAATACCACAATAAACCGATTCTGTTTTATTTTACAGCGTAAGACGGCAAACATGCAATCCCAGCCAATTTCATGACGACCGGCGCCTATAGATATCCGCATATCGACAGATGCGTTGCCCTCCTTCCTCCTCCCCCCTCCATGGGCCACCGGTCATGCGATCATCATCATCATCATCACTGGCAGCCAGAACACGCCAACTCGACACAGGCCTACCACAGAGAATGCCACAGGCCACGGTCCATACGTTTACATACTTAAACTTATTATTTTCCCGACGTGTTGGTCTCCTTGTAAAAGACCAAAAGACATGCAATAGCATAGCATGTCAAATAGTAGCTCAACATACTAGCTTATCTAAGCTAGTATGTTGAGCTACTTGCAAAAGGAATAACACGTCACATCCAAACATTCGGATATGACATGACCTCAGTAAGGTAACCGAAACGTCGGAAAAGTGAAAAGTTCTTATTTATACAGGATTATATTTTTGTCACCGGCCAAATTTTAAAATAAGGAAGTAAACATCATTCCCCGGGTGTGTTTTAAACTTTATTGTCTAATTGTAATATTATGTTAATTATAAACCGATTTGAAATGTTCCTTAAAAAAGTCATCGATTGCTGTTCTTATATCTTATATATATGTATCGACTTCAAGGTCAGTGACGTCGGCCTACCGTGAGTCGCGAGTGTCATGCACGTGGTGACCAAGAAATATGTATTACAACAAGGGACAAAGTAATTGTATATGATTATTTTTGATATATTTTTGATTATTTTTTTAATATTTTTTATTTCATAAATCGAAGGTATTATTGATTCTAAACCAAACCTGAAAATTTGGCCGGTGACTAAAAAATAACTCTGTATAATACTAGCTGCCCGACAGACGTTAACTTGTCATTATTGGAAAATATATTTTCAGGGTAACGTTTACATGTTTACAATATAGCATATTATTATATATAAATTCGAGATATCGACTGCAGCGCCATCTGCCGGGCTGATTTGTGAATCTGAACGAATATTATCTAAATGAAATATATATAACAAAAGAGCTTTCCATTCGTGATCTAAGCGCCCATGAATCCAAGTAATAAAAGCTTTTATTTGTTGTGTGCACAAAACTTTAAGCTCCGAAAGCTTAAAGTTTCATTTATATAGCTTTTAAAGCTGCACAGGCTATAACGATCGCCTACTATTAAGTTAGTCCGTGAAACTTTGAGAGAGAGAATCGTATACTTGTCTATTCCCAAGGAAACCTTCGAATTTGTCTAGATAAATAACAAAAAGATATTAAGGGGACTAGATATTAAAGAGGAAGTTAGCGAAATAGGGCCAACACGATCGAAAAGGTAGTGCTTACATGATCTGCCGCAAAGTGATAACTGTGTCGCTTTGTGAGTTTCCTGTGGCCCATTCCAAGAAGAAGATAAGGCGCGAAACACTTTAGAATACAAAGATTTTTTATGGTTGATGCCTATACTAGAAAAAAATTTCGGAAATATTCATCCGATGATGAAAACTTTCACCAACAGAGGTCTATAGGTACTATACAAGAGTAACGTAAGCTATATTTTATTACTAGCTGTGTCCCGTGGTTTCACCTGTAATATCTCAAGGACATCGATTATTTTTTTAATAATGAACCGTAACTAAATTGCTACATAGTAATAATACAATCTATTTTTATGATTTTTTGAATCAGTAACTTTAGTGTCTAAAGGTATTAATCTAGTTTTTGTCTGAAACACAGGATATTCTAGTTCAGACTTTTAGTTTATTGCCTTAGGAAAATTCACACTTAGAAATGCTACGGCAGTCCGTAATCTGCATCGACATCTCTTCTCTCTGCTCTCTCTCTGCTTTACAAAGTATAAATTGTAATGTTAACTTGTAATTTCCAATATACAACACATATAATTAATAAATTATAATAAGGTTAATATTAATTATAAACTACGCTCGTTCACCTTCCAAAAAGCAAAACGAAAAACGCATGACTTGTTAATTTTACGAAATACACACGCTGTTTTACATACATTAATGTTAACTAAAAATAACGTAAAGTAACGGTAAATTATTATAATTAAGCACTTAGACTTCACAACTACAATGTGGTCAAAAAACATCTTTATCGTATAACTAATTTGGCGAATGACTGTTAGATCTCAAACTTTAGTCCTTTCCTGCGAAGTTTGATGGTCTCTTTAGACATAAACTAGATTTAGAAATAGATTAGATATAAACCGTCGCCAAATCCCGACATTTTTTTTTATATCTACAACCTGGCCGGATATTTTCTCTACAGATTAGTGAAACTTGAGTCAAAATCTGTTTAGCCATTTTGACGTGATGCTCGGTCAAATTAATAGAGAAATTAAAAAACGTTGAAATATGTTCTGTTATCAATTCTAAGTATCCATAGCTATTTTTTTTCGGATATCTTCCATTTTCTTTCGAACCTCTTTCCGTTTATTATCTATTATCTGTGCCCGCGACTTATTCCGTACTATTTCAACTGCCAGTCAGTGCCCGACAAAATCAGTCCGGCCGTTGCAGAGTTTATGCAGAACAGACAAATAGGCAAAAATTGTATTATTAACTAGCTTCCGCCCGCGACACCGTCCGCGAGGATGTCGGTCTTCGCGTGGATGGATTTATTTTTTTTCTACGTATTTCTCTAGGATAAAAAGTATCCCATTTTATGCCCAGGATAATAAGGTATAATTATACCAAGTTTCATCGAAATCGAACCGTTAGTTTTCACGTGATGCCTGAACATACAGACAAAAATTTTTTTAATCGCATATTTGGGTTTGGTATCGATCCAGTAACACCCCCTGCTATTTATTTCTTCAATATTTTCAATGTACAGAATTGGCCCTTCTACAGATTTATTATATAGTATAGATATAGATATAGATATAGATATTAGTAGTTTATGCAACTGTCGTATAATGAAGGGTATGAAAATACGACCGTGAGTTTTTGAAACGAGCGAAGCAAGTTTCAAAATAGTTAACGAGTGTTTTAATACCCGTGTTATATGCAGTTGCATACACTACTTTATCTTCACTAATCCAATTAATCAATTAATAAAACATTGCGAAACATTACATTCAAGCGTACGTGTATTGTCGAACTGGCCGCCATTAAAATCTAACCAATGAGAGCGCAGCTGCAGCGCGCGCAGGGCCAATCAGGAGCGAGCACGCGCTGTTAAGGATTTTGACATAAGGCTAAGGATTTTACGATATCAATTTTGGATATTATAACATCATGTCAAATTGCTTAAATTGAGTTTTTTGTTGTCTGAGCTATAACAGTAGTTATTATAAGTCAAGTATTGAAAACATAAGTAGAATGTTAAAACATTAGTGTAGATAAAGATTATTATATAAAAATGTTATTTTGGTATATGTAGGTACCATTAATTTGCATGTAGTAAAAAGCGGTTATTTTAATATCACAAAAAGACACTCCAATTTTATTTATTTGCTTTATTAGATTATTAGATATGTATCGTATTTCAATTATGTATACTAACTTGTAATTTATGGATTCTAAATCTGTAATAAACTTTTATTTATTTATTTATATCGGTCTGATCGATCCATCACAAAAGCTGTCCTGGTATTCGTGTATTTAATCGTACCCGATGCGGTACGTACCGTTAATAACACTATAATATACGGTGATTATTGCTTAGGTCATCTGGCGGGCTAATTGGAACCTATGGGAATCTTTGTTCTAGTCACACACGTTTAACTGAGTCAGTCTTTTACAAGGCTAGATCACTTTGGTCTGGGGTCATAGCCGGGCGTAGGTTCGATTCTCCAACGAGTTGTTTACAAGAGCCTGTTCTGAAACTTCTTTTGTTCTGAAATTTTTATGAATTTTTCAACTGCTCCTATGTTATATTAAAAAAAAAACAAAAAAAAAAACAAACAAACGCATGACTAGTTTTTTTCCGGACTTCTGCTGTGGAAGCGAACGTCGTCGATGCCGAGACGTCCAGCTTCATCAGATTGGACGAGACTAGGCTTGGGGTCGTAAGAGGACCGGCAGATGCATCCCGATTTGAGATTTTCTTTATGGTATAAGGGGGCAAATGAGCAGTCGCAATCTTCCATGATCGAGCGACGTCCATAGACATCTGCCGAGATGAACAGATGCGTTTCCCTCGTTCAGAACTGTCACTTTACGCCGGTCTCGTGTAAGCGAGAGGTACCTTCCGGTCGTGTCGGCCTAATTCACGCGCTGCACGCGTGCTGTTTAGCACTGCCTCGTGCCAGTTAAAAGAAGTATGGAGTATTTTACCGG
Organism: Calycopis cecrops; assembly: GCA_001625245.1. Lineage (NCBI taxonomy): Eukaryota > Metazoa > Arthropoda > Insecta > Lepidoptera > Lycaenidae > Calycopis > Calycopis cecrops. The sequence goes on from LUGF01035294.1 coordinate 208,623, forward strand.
AGACCGATATAAATATTATAATTTTCGCATGCATGTCGCTGCTTTGGAAGAATACTGTTGTAACTCAAAATGAGTGAATTTCTCAGTACAGCAGTTTGGAGTTTTTTCTTAAGTTTGAAGTTTTTTCTTAAGTTTGAAGTACTATAATTTCTTATCACAATAGTAGTAAATCGTATACACACAAATTATAGTATTTAAAACTTTAAAACTTCAAACTGCTGTGTATGTACTGAAAAAAGGTAAGTACTGAAAAATGGACACATTTTGAGTTACAACATTATTCTTCTAAAGAAGCGATGTTAAGTCAAAACTATGAATCCAATACATTTGCCAATGCACTGCGGAAACCCATGTGGCACATCAATAATGCACTGGACGCCAATTTTTGCGGTAAAAACTTGTTTCGGTGTGAAGAGCGCCGCACTAGACTTCACATAGCCGAGACTAATACGTTTATATGTAAAAAGTGTTTTGACGGGCGCACACCATCAGCATCACCTCTGCTTGCAGCCGGGCGGGACCAGCGCGACCGGTGAGGTACCTCTTGCCTAATACTGCAGTGACAGGGATTGCAACAGGGAGAGGAAGAGAACACATCGATATCGAGATGCGAATATTGGTGTAGGTAGTAATAATGTTCTAACTAGTTTTTTGCTCCAAAAAGCATTTCTTTGTATCTGTTTTTTAACTCTTTATGTTCTTAGTCATCACACACAAGTCCAGTTACCGTTAGATATAGACAAACAGTCAACACGATGCTCAGAATCAAAAAATATCTATACAAAAATATTTGTTTGTATGTCCTTTATAGAATCGTAAACTAAGCGAGGTACCTCTCGCTTACTCGAAACCGACGTAAAGTGACAGCTGTGTTGTCGCGTTTCGTGGTGTGTGTAAGTAGCTGGTGGCCTATGGAGGGAGGAGGATCAGGAGGAAGGGGGCAACGTTTCTGTATAAACTCTATGCGGATGTCTATGGGCGTCGGTAGTCATGAAAATGGCTCCGATTGCTCGTTTGCCTCCTTATGATACATATAAAAAATTGAGCATGTGATATTCTTGAGCGAAGTTGTTGTTCATGAGTACACAAAGGGGCCCAACTGACAACAAAATGTTGTTACGGACAATTTTCCACAGAGCCATTCCTTCAAATATATTTTAGTCAGTGACATAGCAACAGATTACAGCTAGTAAACAATACATCTAATGGCCAAGGACTGCTGATAGGTAATGGGCAAGACAAGCAAGGGCAAGCATGTTGAGCGATCTAATGGCGTGAGTGATTATGTCGTGTGAACCCGGCGACCTTGGCGGAGTCGTTACAGGTGTAGCGTCCGCCCACGATCGGGGGAGTGACGTTACCAGCATACAGCGGTCGGTCCACCCAGTGGGTCATGAAGGAAAGAGAAGAGAGAGGGAAAGAAAGAGAGGAGAGAGGATGTATAAACATTACAAATCTCCACGGCCGTCGGTAAGCTTTAAAATGGCTTCGACTACTCGTTTGCCCCCTATATTATAAAAAAAAATGTGATATAATACATAAGCATCTATAGCCTACACTCTACACGGATGTTTATGGGCTCTGGTAATCATCAAAACGGCCTGCTCATTTCTCTCTATGTACAAAACACAACCCTTATTCGCACGTATAGTTACTATACCCAGCTACCAAAGCATTTAGTG
>LUGF01035294.1:210328-244497 GCA_001625245.1 Calycopis cecrops
CCACTCACCACTCACCACTCACCACTCACCACTCACCACTCACCACTCACCACTCACCACTCACCACTCACCGGTCACTACTCACCACGACCCACTTGGTTCTCCGGTCACGCGTCAAGTTGAGGAACGCGCAATTGCTCCAAAAACAATTCCGAGGAACAATGATAAGTTTACCTAGGGCTGACAATGTCAAATAAAATAGCATTTGAAGATTCAAAAACTAGGACAACTACGGTAAAACACATGATCCAAGCTTAATAGTAAGAGTGCCACGCTACATACACATTTAGGTAAGAGGTAGTGCCACACTGCATGCTTGCATACAGTCGAATTGGGCCGGCACGACCGGGGAGTACCTCTCGCTTACAAGAGACCGGCGTAAAGTGACAGCTGTGCTGTCGCGTTTCGTGCGATGTGTATGTAGCCGGTGGCCCATGGAGGTGGGAGGAGAAAGGAGGGCAACGCATCTGTATAGCCTCTATGCGGATGTTTGTGGGCGTCGTTAGTCATGAAAATGGCTCCGGTTGCTCGTTTGCTCTCCTATACCATAAAAAAAAATACATGCATACAGCCGAATATGGCCGGCACGACCGGGGAGGTACCTCTCGCTTATACTATACCGGCGTTAAGTGACAGCTGTAGCGTGTCTATGTCGCCGGTGGCCCGTGGAGTACGACGAGTAGCAAGGAGAGCAACGCATCTGTATAACCTCCATGTGGATTCTAATGAGCGTCGATAAACCCGACTGCTCGTTGGCCCCCTTTATTATGAAAATGCAATGTGCCGTGTGTGTGTGAGTGTGTGTGTATATTCCGCCAGTCCTACACGACTCGAGAAAATTCAAGCCTAGCTAAATGTGCCCTACGAAAACACGATAGGCAACCCTAGCATAACCTAGCATGCATGGCATGCGAATATCCTCGTGGGATAGATGTCGCTGCCGTAATTATTGATTACACCGACTTTTTATGCGGCATCGAGCATGCATGCGGAATTATCCGATCCGCGATAACTGTGGAAAGCTGATGTCATCTCGGTCTAGTAGGTCGTTTACATGCTATTGCTATACCGGCGCGTTTTGTGAGGCTTGCTTGGGTTTGAGTATTCCGAAGCTACAGTAGATACTTCTATGTCTGTGTAATAAAAAACAAACAGTCCTTTAAAAGTGTTTCTCCATTCTGTTTTCCAGTATTGTTTGAGCACTGTTGTTAATGTTTATCTATAGTAAATGATACAGTGAAGCCATGAATATATATTTGTGTCCTGTCAGTGTTATCTGTATAGGAAATATTCAATGTACCCAACTATATAAAAAAATAAAAATAAACAAATAAATAAATAAAAAGTTTTTTAATTTCTACATATTGGTACACTGATAACAATCTTTGCATAATTTTAATTAAATCATCTATAAAAAATCATTTTTTGTATTTTTTATTTAAGATGTATGATGATGCAGGTTAGAATACGTGAACGCTAATAAAAAACGGTATAAGACTAAATATTACATTATGATAAAAGGTTTACTTACAATCGAATTTTTTAAAAATAATTTTTGATAAGATTTGTTGAATTAGTCAAAACTTTTCAATGCAAAATATAATCTTTGAAAATTTCATAATGTACATAAATACATTTGACCATGCCAAATCTACATGAGGGTCACGGGAAACAAGACATGGATACTTGGAAGGTTAGCATAAGGCTAGATATGGTCCCTATAATAGGATATCCTACCACCTCAACATTAGGCTTGCAGCCTACACTGATTTATATCATCATAGTTACATTTTGTTATTGACAACAAAAAGAGCAGGATACATAGATGATTATAGGGCAATATAATTAAAATTATTAATTAATTCCTATAACGAAATGGCTATAACATATGACACAATTAACAAGTACACGACTTGCTACTTAGCCGCGTAGGGAGTAGGGGAAACGCCACAACACAGCTGTCACTTCACGCCGGTCTCGTGTAAGCGAGATGTACTTCCCCGGTCGTGCCGTCGCAGTGTAGCACAACCTCTTACTAAATTATGCAACGTAACATCTATATTAACTTCTGTAACAGTTTCAAAATGGCTGACATTTACAGAACAATACTCGATATCACTCCCAACTAATTAATGGTAAAATAATATTAATTTAATGTTACTCGCTCTGGGATTATGGAGAACATTACCGCCCACGTGGAGTTGCGTTTGCGGACTGACGTAAGGTTGGATTTGACGTATATGGATAGTTTAAGAGATAAGTAAGTGATATCTCTATATCTAACTAGCTGCGCCCCGTGGTTTCACCCGCGTAACTTTCGATCCCGTGGGAATATCGGGATGAAAAATAGAGGTTGGCCGATTCTCAGACCTACTCAATATGCTCACAAAAGTTCATGAGAATCTGTCAAGCCGTTTCGGAGGAGTATGGCAACGAAAATTGTGACACGAGAATTTTATATATTAGATATATCAAATTCTCTTGTCACGGTGTGCGTGCTTGAAAGTTGAACTCCTCCGAAACGGCTGTACCGATTCTCGTGAAATTGTGTGTGCGTATCGAGTAGATCTGATAATCGGCCAACATCTATTTTTCATCCCGACATTCCCACGGGATCGAAAGTTATGCGGGTAAAACCGCGGGGCGCAGCTAGTAATATATATAAAATTCTCCTCCGATACGGCTCGACCGATTCTCATTAAGTTTTGTGTGCATATTGGGCAGGTCTGAGAATCGGTCAACATATATTCTTCACCTCGATATTCCGCGGTATCGAAACTTACGCGGTTGAAACCGCGGGACGCAGCTAGTATATGAGTCATCTACCATTGCATGCCCCATTAGGATACGGGAGTGACGATGAGGTGGTGTTATTGTGTTGTTGTTAGGTTAAACAAGAATTAATGATGAGATATCTGAATGAAATTAAATTCAGATCCATATTATGTAAAAAAAGGATTTTTGGTAAGAAGTGCCACACTGCATGCTGCAAGCATGCAGTCGAATTGGGCCGCACGACCGGGGAGCTACCTCTCGCTTACACGAGACCGGCGTAAAGTGACAGCTGTGCTGTCGCATTTCGTGAGGTGCGTAAGTAGCCGGTGGCCCATGGAGGTGGAAGGAGAAAGGAGGGCAGTGCATCTGTATAGCCTCTATGCGGATGTTTGTGAGCGTAGGTAGTCATGAAAATGGCTCCGGCTGCTCGTTTGCCCTCCTATACCATAAAAAAAAAAGAAGGAGAAATGCATTCTGCCTATTCGACGCTATGTTCACCTAGTTGAGTGGAGTAAATAGTTTAAGATCTAAACTCTGTTTCTTCCATTACATGCTCCACTAAAAGAACTCCCTAAAATTCAAGATATTGAAAAAAGAAGTTCACAATTTTGTTGTTTATTTAAAAGAAAACAGGAGCTACGAGGGTACTCTCAGACGTGGATGTAACACTGGCTAGGGACCTTGAACCATGGACTACGGCAGGATTAAAAATCCTGATACTAATTTAGTCCTCCATGACCTCAAGAACACTACTACGGTACTGCTAAAAAAATAAAAATAATAACACAGTAAATACATATAACCTAAGTATAATATATTTCCGTATTTGGAACTTAACAGCTGATAAACAAATATCTAAGACCAATTAGTCTGAAGGTGGGAGGACAAAGGAGGGCAACGCATCTGTATAAACTAGGCAAACCTCTACGGGCGTCGGTAGTCGTGAAAATAGCTCCGAATGCTCGTTTGCCCCATATACTACGAAAAAAAAAAAAAAAGTACTAGTTGTAATAATAACCTGCGTAATTACATAACAATCAAACAATCGTCTGACTAAGGGCTAAGGGCTAAGCACCGTAAGGGCTTGTTCCACAGGTCCGAGCCGTACGCCTCTCGTTGTTTTTTTATGACAATAGACATCCTGTGGACAGCTTTAACGGAAACTATAAAACTCGGACGAGTCTAGACCAATTTATCTTCAAGATGACAGACTCCCAATTTCCCGCAAATGGAAGAGATGCATCCCAAATTATCAACTATCATTCTGTACTGTTTCGGCTAGCGGACCGGCTTCTCTATACATGGTAGCTGATCACCGATAGCCAAAGCCTTTGACGTGTTGATGATAAAAGCTCGAGAAGCCAAGTAGGTATGATTTCCGTGATTTGAAGAGAACTGGTGTATTCAACAAGATACGTACATTTCTCTTGCTGTGGGCTAAACTAGACATATATTTTGCCATATTTCATATATGTAACTCTAATATTGGAGGTGGGAGCAGGAAGGAGTGCAACGCATCTGTATAAATTCTATGCGGATGTCTACGGGCGTCGGTAGTCATGAAAATGGCTCCGACTGTTCGTTTGCCCCCCTATAGCATACAAAAAATGTCATGATATGCATGTGAAATTGTAAACATGCACTTCTTAATTCTTGCGTTTCTTCCTTTTTTATGTCCATACATACATATTATAGCAAATATAAAACTCCCAATAATTCATGGACGGCAATTTAAGGACTACTAAAATGTAGTATTTTTATGACCTAGCTGCACCGTGGTTTCACTCGATTGAAATCTAGCGCAAGGAAGCAATTTAATACATCCAGGATAATATTTATTTTTATATTATTCCGGATTGAAATGTCATGTACATAATCTGTGCCAAATCAACAAAACGGTTAAGTAGCTTTTGTGTGATAGAATAACGAACACATACAAACTTTCCCATATTAGTAGAAAAATGCAAAATTGTCTCCTTATTATTATTCCCTTCAGCCACAAGGCCCTTTTGGGCCCTGTTTGTTCCCCTCGTCCCTCTTATGTAATATCTCACGTACTGATAGCACAAGATTTCTAACTCCTCTTCTCATTATTCGCTACAAGGTCGTTGAAGGCCCTGTTTACCCCTTTTTGTGCCCCAAGCCTTGAGTAATATCTCACATACTGATAGCACATATCACTGTACCGCTATCCGAGTTAAAGAACTTTGAACAACTGCGGAGGACTTAAAATCCTACACCGATCATTTCAAATAAGAATTTCAAATTCTGCTCTACAACCCGTTAAGACAAACTCAACCCTAAACGTATCCACATAAGGTTCTATTTCCCCCGCCACGTCATATGACTGCATATCACATGGCGTCATTTGAGTTTGAACTCTACGCCGTGGTGATGGAGTTGGTAGTGGCGGTGGTGGTGGCGCGGGTTTTATTAATAACCTGTTCTGGCCGGCGTGGGAACGAGCCGCGCTCGGTCGGAGGCAAGTCTAATTTCGCAGTCTTTTACTCGGTTTTATTAACTTACCGCTAATAATACCGATGACAAATAAACACCCGATGGGAGGTGACGGACAATGACATATGCAGTGGTTACCTATTGACCTCCATAAACATCCGCAGGTTTTAGAGGCAGGTACCCCCCTNNCCCTCCCGCCTTACCCCTCCCTCACAAACTGTACGAAGCGCGTCAGTGTAGCTACGGGCAAGTAGGACCTTATAAGCTTAACAGAGGATGCGGTAGTGATATTTCCAAACCATTTATCTCTAGTCAAAATAATTGCCAGTAATATAAAGTTAGGAGTAGGAAGTAATCCCTACTTTCTTCTGATTAAATTCGTTGCGGGTCCATAGACAGATTTAGCGTTTCCCATAGGCTCCTTGCGATTATATCAAAGGGTCAAGTGTGGTTGCCGCTGCTGACCCTGGCGACGGAGTAGCAGCGGTGGGAACGAGTGGTGGGCCAAAGCCCGTTAATAAAAAATAATAGTTAGCCATAGGAAGAAAAAAAGGGGTTCAGCCTTCAGGCTCTAGACTCAGATTAAACTGTCATTGAGATTTTTCAATTTCTATGCCAAATCTAACGGGTGTCCCAAAAGTGACGCCAAATTTGAATTTGTCGCCATTTGTTAGAACAACGTGTCTTCATTATTGAACAATGGTCAAGATAAAATAAAATAAATTTCCACGACGTATAATCTCTCGTTTCGGTGATCAGAATTGGCCCTCTAGACCGTGTTTTAACACCATTAGATTATTTTTTTTTGTGTTATTTGGAATCATAGTTCTATATTATATGTAAAGTATGGGATTCAAGGCTGCATCAACGAAATTCAGCCACATTTATGCAAAATGGTCAGGAAAAATTACGACAAACGAATGCGTATGATGCAAACCCATGGAGGGTGGTGTATTATTCCATAAATAACCCTACTTTATGTAATTTACGATCCAATCAAAAATCAATAAAAAAACTAAAAACTGTGTTTTCTGTTTAATTCAAATTTTCGAATACCTATTACTATGCACTATATGTATAAAAAGTACTTGTATAAAGACAGGGTGACACGCTCTCGCCCGATTTAGCTGCAACGCATCAACACTTTAAAAGTAAACGATGGACGATGTCATAAAAGTGTTGACAAGCATCAGTCACTTGTGATGACTTCACAAAGAAATGAGAAATGTCCATCGACACAGTCATAATGTCCATCACTATGACTATGAATACGGGTTTTTTATAACTAGACTGTACTAAGACGTAGTGCCATGCTGTATTAGATAAATTGGCCTAACACGGGTAGTACGTCTCGCTCACATGATTTCGGTGGCCTACTGGACAAGATGTGAGAAAGAGGGTAACACGTATGCTTAAGTACACGTCTACATCTAGGGACTTCGGTAATTATCAAGCTCCAACTACTCATCTGCCCCCTTATACTACACAAGCGCGACTACTTGTACGACTTTTGGTAAGAGGTAGTGCCACACTGCATGCACACACGGCACGACCGGGGAGGTACCTCTCGCTTACACGAGACTGGCGTAAAGTGACAGCTGTGCTGTCGCGTTTCGTGCGGTGTGTAAGTAGCCGGTGGCCCATGGAGGTGGGAGGAGAAAGGTGGGCAGCGAATCTGTATAGCTCTATGCGGATGTTTGTGGGCGTCGGTAGTCATGAAAATGGTCCGGCTGCTCGTTTGCCCTCCTATAACATAAAAAAAAAACAGACAGAAATTCTCTCACACTAGCCCAATTCGGCTGCAATGCGTCAACACCAAATAAAAAGACTCCAAAAAACAAACTGCACTTCCTGCCCACATAAAGAATTGAATCGCTTTATACAAAAGTTTATTAAACAGATTTTATCAGCAACTTATTTTAGTCCATCAATTAATTTACATCTTTATTAATTAATTAATATATATAATGAACGTTAATTGCTAACCTTTTGTTTGGTGAGTGTAATTTGTTGATCGTATCTCTGTAACTGGACGTTATCAATATGGAACGTCTTTCAATTTGTACGAGTACTTTCGTTTCTTTTGCATCGCGTTGACAGCAAACGAGCAGTTGAAACATTTTGTTGACTACCATAGATAATTGTAACGCAAATGTATTGCCCTCTTTCCCATTCCCTATAATGAACATTTAGATTATGGCCACGCGCCTGCAAAGCCTCGGTTTTTCGGATGTCTGTGGGCGACGGTAGTCATCCACTTTCTGCTCGTTTGCCCCTTACCTATCCAAAAAAAAAACACAAGAATCACTGTCATTTTGGGGCGCCATCTTGTGGCAGGAAATACCTCCTCTTGCCGGCCCATTTCGGCTGCAATGCAGAATAGCAAGACCAGAGCAAAGGCGCTAACGAGCAGCCGGACACACCCGCAGGCACTGATATTAATATCACTGTGTGGCACAATGATACAAGAATTTCATATTTCTGTTATTCACCGGTGGTGTTCTACGCTGACATAAATTATACAAGTTAATCTAAAAGTATAAGTTGAAAGTTACACGTAAGTGCTACAACGTGTTCAAATAAAAAGCTAACAAAAAAGAATATCCACTAACATGAAGAATATAACAAAGGACGTATACTTTTTATCGATACATTTCACATGCTTAGTATTGTCGATGAAATTTAATCGATTTTTTGCATTTAGTGATATAGTTGGAAAAAATTGATATTCGAATCTTAACCCATGGGTCTTCAAATTTGGCATCTTCGTCAGATCTTCAATTTCTGCCCCAAATAACTAACAGCGATGGGCTTAAGCACGTCTCAATAGTAGAAGTATAGAGAAATCATAGCTAAGTTGACCATTAGCACATCTGTAGCTACAGCTAACAGCGTAAACTTACATCTAAATCATGCCGAAACAGTATTGGTTGAAATATACAACATGTGTTATCCACAGTCAGAATTGCCATTGTCAATTGATTGTGAAAATCAAGACAAGTTTACATCTACTTACTTTTAATTTTATTACATTATTCTAAACACATGAACATATTTCCTTAACCTTCCCACGAATTATACGCTAAAAGTTGTTCTTTTATTTCAAACACATTATTTAGATAATATAATTAAGATGCAAAATACTAGTATAAATTGTGGTAACGAAGGCTGTACGGCGGGACATGTTTTATTGGAGTCTGTTAAGTTATCGATACAAAAACACATCCCTATTCCGTACACTTATATGGCAAAATTAACAATGTACTAGTATCGAATACAATAACATTTGCCCACTAATTAATAACCTTTTACTAAGAGGTAGTGCCACGCTGCATGCTTGCATGCAGCCGAATTGGGCCGGCACGACCGGGGAGAGGTACCTCTCGCTTACACGAGACCGGCGTGAAGTGACAGCTGTGCTGTCGCGTTTTGTGCGGTGTGTAAGTAGCCGGTGGTTCACGGAGGTGGGAGGAGAAAGGGGGGCAGCGCATTTGTATTCTATGCAGATGTCTATGGGCGTCGGTAGTCATGAAAATGGCTACAACTGCTCGTTTGCCCTCCTATACCATAAAAAAAAAACCTTTAAATGGGTCACTCTGGGCACTAGATGTAGCTAGACTATAAAACTAGATAGTAAGAGGTTGCATGCATGCATGTGGCCGAATTGGACTGGCACGACCGAGGTACCTCTTGTCTACATGATACCGGCGTAAAGTGACAGCCGTGCTGTCGCGTTTCGTGCGGTGAGCAGTAGCCGGTGGTCCATGGAGAGGGAGGAGGAAAGAGGGCAATGCGTCTGTATAACATCTATGCGGATGTCTATAGACGTCGGTAGTCATGAAAATTTGCTGCTCGTTTGTCCCCTTATACCTACTATTAAAAAAGAAAAAAAAAGAGAAGTTAGTCTCTCTTCTGTAATACCTATCAGTCTGAGATATTAGTAGTCTGAGGTATTTTCGTGCAGTTTTTTTGGCTAGAAAGAGTTATGAATTTGTGACCCGAGGGGTTATGCGGATGTCAGTGGGCGTAGGCTTATAATCTTGTAATTTTTCTCAAGTTATTTCGTATTCCACATCAGGGATGTGGAGATTTTAGGTTAAATTGAAAAGTTAAAAAAAGTGCGAATAAAATTTCGAAAGCTCAAATTGGAGCTTTTCGAAATTCGTATATTGTTTTATTACAGACGACGAGATATTAAAATCAAAAACGTAAAAGCTCAAGAACGCTACATTTTCACATAGAAAATTAAAACCTTATTTAAAATATCAGTCTTCAAACATTTCAGAATCGCCCCAAAAACTTCACATTTCACAAGGAATGTGATTTTTTCCACTATTCACACACACACTAATCATGCTTACACATGGACACACACAACTGAACAAATAGCCATTGTACTGCTTATGGGAACCAAAAGTTACAACTTTATTAGACCTAACACTTAATCTGTGTCATGTTTTAAATTATCCTATCACGACCGTAAAGGTTTCTACGTCATACAATGCCTGCTTTTTAGCAAGATTTACTACCGTCATAGCATTGCACACGCAATGTATACTTGGAAACTAAGCAATGACGATAAAAACGCTTGTGATTCTTATTAGTAAAAGTCCTACCATTATTTAAGGCTACTACTACCATCCAGTAATATAAATGTTAGGTTTGTATGTATTACATCCATAGAATGGTATTGAAATTTCGCACAGATTAATAAAGAATTTGGAGTAGTATACGAAAGGGATTTACGAGTATGAAACCAGGGTCATAGCAGGTTATACACGAATTCATTATAATATACTACATTAGTAAAATAAAATTAGGAGACATACAGTATTATGCGCTAAAAAGATATAAATTCACAATATAAACAAACTTGTAATTCTTAGTAGATACTTAATAGATTCTGGGTCCTTATCTAATAAAAATTAGAAGCATTTCGACCCAGTTGACTTTGATCTATGCACTTTCTGCCATAATCTCGCCTAATTTATTTTTCACAAAATAAAGGAACAAACGAGCAGTCGGAGCTTTTAATGAGTACCTACGTAGACATTTATATAACTCTGCAGTAGATGCCTTGCCCTCCAAACGACCTACTTCAAAGTCCAATTGGTCTGATACTGTCAAATCGCACGGCACGTGTCAGCCCAGCCTAATCAAGGCTCCCAGAAGGCGCTATTTACAGCGTATTCCGTCATGAAAATAGGCGGCAGGGGTTCGAGGATGGGCACCTGACCCCATGAGGCTACCAAGTCGTAGGGGTCGCTCTAATACCCGGAGCGACCCCTTTCGTGATGATGACCGGCCCTTCAAAGGGAACCGGCCAGTCACTGGGGTATCCTGTTGCTGATAAATCCAGGATACCCCTCGCCACAGCGACCGAGGGCTTTAGAAGGTTTTTTAGTCGATAGGGGCACGCTTCTTGTGCCGAGTCCGACACACCCTTCCGGCTCAGCCAGGGCTGGTTGAAAGGTGCATAAACGTATTTTACCTGCGTCACAAAAATAGCCCAATAAGGTGCAATGCTGCACTAAGAAACCCTTTATGTAAGTTATTCGATTCGTTCGATAACGTAATTAATTTGTAATTAAAGCCAGGTGAACAAACTAGTCGCTGATTGTCCACCTGTTGTAAGTTGTCATTAACGTCGAAAATCGTAGGATTGATAGGACGGTCATTAGCGTAGGCTTTAAGTAATGGGCAAGCTTGGTGATGATTGGATTATGGTCGGGCTAAAAAAATATACTGTTACTATTCTTTTAGGATAGGGTTGTTGAATTTCAAAATCTATATTATATAAAACTCAAACGTGACATAGCCATCTATCAACGCAGAGCCCAAACCACTGGACGGATCAAGCTGAAATTTGGCATCCAGGTAGATGTTACGACGTAGGCATCCGCTAAGAAAGGATTTTTAGAAATTCAACCCCTAATGGGGTGAAATAGGGTGTTAAAGTTTATATGGATTTCACGGTTGAGACCGCGGGGCACAGATAGTTTTAATACAAAGGAGGATTCATTAAGCTTTTACCTTATTTCTTTTCTTTCTTTTTTCTATTTCTCTTTAATTTCTGTTTTGTTGGGACACTTTTTTTTCGGGCCTCGGAATATGACAGAAAATGTCGGGACAATACTGGCAAATCCATATCTGACAGCCCTAGTCCCTTCCGATGGATTTGCCAGGTATCTCAGCTTGCACAGCCTGTATGCACTTGTGACGTAATTCAAGACTTGACATGTGTGACGTCATTAGAAATCTACTTTCGCTTTAGAGAATATTATCTTTTTTCGGGACAGGGGACATCACACCAAACATCGGGACGGGATGCGAATCTGGCAATTCTAATTCCACCCGATGAATTTGCCACGAATTTCAGACACCACAGCGTGTGACGTCAGCTACATCACACGCTGTGGTGTCTGAAATTCGAAAACATGTGTGACATCAGATAACTTCCACTATAAACGGATCCGATGAATTTCCCATGAATTTCACCCAGTAATGTGTACGCAATGTACGCACTTGTGACGTCATCAGTAAAATTCCCCTCTAGACAGATCCGATGAACTCGCCACGAACTTCAGCCAGTATTCCCTGTCAGTATACAAGTGCAGAGCACTCGTGACGTAGTCACCGCGTGTGACGTCACCGCTTCCGTTCAGACGGACTTGTTGGCGAGGCGCCGCGGGTTCGAGTCCCGCGACGGCGTCTATATTTAAATGGCCCGCTACAGGCAGAACTGGTTGTCCCGCCGGCACTAGGTTAATGTTGTGTGACTGAATATTTACATTTTAGCGGGTGAGAGGTTCACAGAGCAGTATATTGTACAGTGTAACGCGGACGAGCAGTCGGAGCCGTTATCATGACTACCGACGCCCATGGACGAGGTGTAGAGGTTGTATTGTGTTGGCCTCCTGCCTACTCATTCCTCCATGGGCCACCGGATACTTACATAAAGCTTGAAACCGGTATTATGTAAGCGACAAGTTCCTCCCCGTTAGTACTCTAACTCCGCTCCAATGCAGCGTGGCAGTACCTCTTACTGCGGAGGAATCAAGATAATATAATATAAGGATCTTTTACATATGCCACTCGGTTCTCTGCGAACTTTTAGATATCTGGCATGAAGATATTATATCATACTAGCTGCGCTCCGCGGTGTCCCCCGCGTAAGTTTCGAGAGATGAAAAATAAATGTTGGCCGATTCTAAGACCAAAACAAATAGACACACAAAATTTCATCAGAATCGGTCTAGATGTTCAGGAGGATAACTAACATGGAGACACGAGAATTTTATGTAATATATTATTTACTTAAATGACTGCCTCGTGGTTTGGTGGTAAGCGTGTTCAACCACAGACATGAGGTACCGGGTTCGAATCCCGGATCGGACCAAAAACTGTTATTGGGATTTATCAACTTCTAACAACAGTCCGGAGTCAGGAAGTTGGCGGTGTTACACCCCGTGCCTCGGAGAGCACGTCAAGCCGTCGGTCCTGCGCCTGATCTCTCACCGGTCGTGTGGGACTGCCGTCCCATCGGAATATGAGAATGAGGGAGTAGAGAGTGCACTTGTGTGTGCGCACACTTGTGCACTATAATATGTTCTGCGCAGATGACTCCCCTATATACACGGCTGGGACGACATTATTTACATAAACACCAAAATTGACGTCTGTATATAGGGTTAGTTTTTGGTCACCGGCCAAATTTTCAGATTTGTTTCAGAATCGATAATACATTCGATTTATGAAATAAAACAAATAGAAAAATATTATAAAAAATATTTTTGTCCCATACGAAAATAAATACCGTGTGGGTAACATAATTGACCATAGCCGTGGCGGCCGCACGTAGTGGATACGAAACACAATCAGATGTTGAGGTCAACACACTCTTCGGGTGCTAATGCGCGTAGGTATTTTACGGACCGTTTCAAATCGATGTTTATGTAACAAAATATTACAAATAAGACGATAAAATTAAAACACACCCTTGAAATGTTTATTTTCTTATTTTTAAATATGACCGGTGACCAAAAACTAAACCTGTATATTAATCTGCGTAGGTAATTTATTCTCACGTCATCACGGAAGCTGGATATTATTCGCGAGAGCGATTCCGTGAAGAGGGACGGAAATGTGGTTCAGGAAACCCGGGAGATGTAAACGATTGGAGATAAACGAATGACTTTTATTTTCGCATCTTATTCATAACTTAAGGTCAAATTCTGTCGGTGTCAATGTAATATTTTTGGGATTAAAAAAAATCCTTGATCAATAAGAGTTTAAGTACACACGGTAAGTTGGGATCTGGCAAAAATTCCATACCCCGCTCTTTACCCCCGCACCACCCCGATGTCGCCATATTAGGGCGACATCGGAGGAAGTGCGGGGCTAGAGAGTATTCTTCGCATTCTTGCCAGGTCCCAACTTACCGCGTGCGTCTAGTTTTTTTTTTTTTTTAGATAGATTCTACGCTAAAGCAGGCAAAATGCCTAGGGCAGCTTCATCGATATGAGAGGCGAGCGTTAACTCGAGCCTGTGTAAATTGTGGTCGATAGGGGACAGACCCCCCCTTCTTTCCCAGACTAATTGGGAGAAGCCAAACCGGACTTGTTGCGATTAATAGGTTATGCTATTATTATCGTGGCCGAGGACAGCGGGTGTCCAGCCGTCTAGTATTTTATTACTATTATACATAAGGAAGGGGAGCCTCGGGATGTCTTGTGACCATGACCTGTGGCTCCCCTCCTCCCCCCCCCNNCCTCTCTGGGGGAGACCTAAGTCCAGCAGTGGACAACCCCTGGCTGATGACGATGAAGATGATCAAATATATCATGAATTAAAAATATAACAGAAAATATAATAACAGAAAAAAAATATACCAAGATCACCTGGTAGAAGTTACACAGCGACTAGAGTACATATATCCCACTGATATAAATGGGAAAGTTTGTATGTTTGTTTGTTTGTTTGTTACTCCTTCACGCAAAACTGTTGAACCGATTTTCATGATTCGGCACACACATAGAGGGTAATTTGGATTAACACATAGGATAGTTTTTATCTCGAAAAAATGTTCCTACGGGATGCCATGGGATGATTTTCTATTTCCCACGGGATCGAAATTTACGCGGGTGAAATCGCGGGGCGCAGTATTTTATAGTTTAATGTAGAAAACGATGAGGGCAGTCTCTTGACGATCTGCGGCCATAGACCAATCCCATATATCCCCATATACCGCCCATAGTGCCAACCCAATACGGCTTCAATGTAGCTCTTACTAAAAAACAGCCATTTCAATTTTGAACGCTTTAAGCTTGTACCTATCCTGTGCCAACTAGATTTTAGAGTTGTAAGAAAAGCCGCCGACAGCTCCTTTGTATCCTATAAAAACGAGCTCTCAACAGTGAAGTAACACATTCGCTTTTGATTTTGACATGATTCACCCTTGACCTTAGGACGATGTACCGTCCTTTACTACCTTAGAAGGATGACCTAAGGTTTATCCCACCATTATATCCTTAAAAATCCCTACGCCTTTGTTGAAGGTACGATTTCAGAAAACTGCTTCCACACAGCATTCCTGTTGACAAACACGTATTTGGACCAAAAAAGTCCACATAACCACAAAGCATTTCGACATTTCCCATGGCCAATAAGCGAAAAAAACCTTCGTTTAACATACAATTAAGCTTAATTACAATGGGAAATATTATTAGTAATAATATAAAGCTCATCAAATAGATGTTATCATGCAGGGGCATTCTAAAATGATATAATAAGTAATTAGCATTCAATTCCAGTTTCCACAGTGTGGGAAAAAAAACTTGTATCACTCGGTAGTGATATAAAAACATTGTATTAACATTAACACGTCGGAGCACGTCATCAAGGCTGTCTGAGTAAGCTGGCGTTAGATACGCCGTGTATGGATTTAAAAATAAAATGTTCTTTATTTGAAATTTAATGTTAGTGTAGCGCTAAAAGTAACGTGTTCAGATTAAAATGTTAAACGATGTTTATTTGAAATAATTTGAATTTGCTAAAAAATTTGCTAAATATAACTTGTACAGATTAAAATGTGAAACGTTCTTTATTTAAAATAATTTGATTTTAGAATAGCTCTAAATGTAACAGGTACAGATTAAAATATTAAACGTTCTTTATTTGAAACAATTTGATTTTAGAATTGCGCTAAATATAACTTGTACCTATAGATTAAAATGTTGAATGTTCTTTATTTGAAACAATTTCATTTTCAAATAGCGCCAAATGTAACATGTAGGTACAGACTAAAACGTAAAAGCGTTCTTTATTTGAAATAATTTGTTTTTAGAATACCGCTAAATATAAATTGTGCCAATTACAATGTGATAATGAACTATATTTAAAATAAATAGGCATTAACACAGAATACTCAGAAGTGTTAATTATGAATGAACATGAATAGATTTAAATACATATAAACATTTTTAATCAAAATAAATCTTTAAGAAATTATAATGTTGTGTTACATTGAATTGAAAATATAACAATGTTCTTTATTAGAAATGTTTTTAACTTACTTTTTTTTTAGGGCTTACTTTATGTACAGCTTGTATATACTTATAAATGCAATGTAAACGTATTTTATTTAGAATACTGAACTTTGTTTTAATCAAAAATGGTAGAGTATATATATTGTATAAACCTAGGACGTATTAAAAAATCATTTCATAAGAATATTAGAAATAAAAGATATTTCCAGGGCAAAAAACAGGACGGGTGTCGGTATATTGCCAACCTGACGGTAATGTACTCTGACACTAATTGTACAGAAAAAGACTAAAAGTTACATGCCTTCCTCAAACTAGCAAGTTACGGAACCTCCACGAACTTTCAAGCTTCGAACTGAAATTATTAAGCTTAAATAAGCTTCTTGTACTTATTAATTGCCTAATTTCATTATCAAATTTTCACTGATTTAATATTTAATAGTTTTGACCTTAGTTATAACTGTATAGGTAATAACTATGCATTTAATAACATTGTAATGTTTGTAAAACTTTATTGAGATTTTTAATAAATATCGATTTGTTTCTTGATTTTTAAGTCTATTTTTTACCGGTATCGATCTCGTATAATCGCCAAATATGAATACTTTTTAACACTATTTAAACTAATTGATTGGAAATCAAGAAAAAAATCAAGCACAAACGCGTTATAACATGAATTTCCTTGTGACAACACATTCCGTGAACATTCGCTTTGTTTTATTTTATAAACATTACACCAGCTTTTGTCTATTCTAAGAGAGATTTACAGTTACAGTGCTCGTGACTGCCATTGCTGTAGTAACTGAAACGTCAGACTTGTAAAATAATTAAACAAAACCGCGATAAAGTCCATTAAAGTTGTTTTATTGTAATGAGTACATGCGCGTAAACTCAGGCATCATTATGAGAGTTACAGTTCTTTTTTTAAATAGGAAATTTAAAAAAAAGAGAAGGTTTTAGGAACGCTAAATGTGCGTTAGTCCTCTATTATTTATAATATTAGCATAATAATTTGAATTAGAAAGTCGTTAAAGAGATTACATAATTATTTGTAACCACATCATTACAACAAATTAGACCTAATTATTTCAGATTGAAACATAAGATAGAGCATAGTTGTCGAAAGAAGATTAAATAATTCATTTTCTTGTGATTAATTGTATTTCGTCACACTTAGTAGATTAAAAAATTGCGTGTTATTTTTAGAATGGACTTAGCAAAATGGCGGGAACCGTTTTAACCAAACTTTGATTTGACAATCAATTGACAGGTGTCGTGTGGATTTTATCTTTTTAATTTATCCTAATCATTCATAAAATCTTTTGTTTATGGTTTATATATTTATTTTTAAGATAATTCGAATAAATTATTAAATTTAATCAAAAATTAGATTAATAAAATGATTATTTAGCATCTAATGAAACAAGTTTTTGATAGGTAGTTTAAGTCTCAGTTTTATTCCATCAGTGCCCCATAAATTTGACTAGGATCCTATCGGTCGTAGTCTGAATGGGTATACCCTATAGCCTTCTTCGATAAATTGGCTATCTAACAGTGAATTATATTTTTTTTTTTATTTGAACACTGATCCTCAGAATTGAGCGTTCCTTACTTCTCGGTCCAGCTTTATAAGATTAGTATAAATTGGACGGACGCTGTCTGAAGGTAGCGTCAAGAGTGTATGTAGGAGAGTTATGAATGTGGAAACTAGGCAATTGTAAGGATCCTGATATGTGGCCTCTGAAATGAAATTAAAAAGTTGAAAATGAAAAGAAAAAGTTTTTATTCAAAATAGAATTACAGGAATTACTTTTTGTACGTCAACAATTAAATCTACCTTCAGTACTCCCTACCTACCCCGTTACGGTACTGGTGTCAAGATGTGTAGTTGTCGTTGTCGTTATAAATTCAACTTCCCAAACCTATAGGTGAACCATCATCAAGGAAGTACTAAGGCACAGAAATTTTAAAAAAGTACCTACACCGTGAGGTCACCCTGGTCGTGCCGGCCTAATTCGGTTACATGCATGCATGCAGCGTGGCGCTACTTCTTACTAGTTCCTACTCTGAAGGTATCATTTGGACTGTTCGTAGACGATCGCTATGCTGTTATCTATATCTATATCTATTTTAGTAAGAGGTAGTGCCACGCTGTATGCTTGCATGCAGCCGAATTGGGCCGGCACGAGGAGGTACCTCTCGCTTACACGAGACCGGCGTGAAGTGACAGCTGTGCTGTCGCGTTTCGTGCGGTGTGTAAGTAGCCGGTGGCCCATGGAGGTTGGAGAAGAAAAGGGGGCAGCGCATCTGTATAGTCTCTATGCAGATGTCTATGGGCGTCGGTAGTCATGAAAATGGCTACAACTGCTCGTTTGCCCCCCTATACCATAAAAAGAAAAAAAAAACTGATTTGTCGTGTGTGTAATTATCATTTAACTAGCTTCTGCCCGCAGCTTCTCCCGCGTGGAATTAGGACTTCCTATATTTAGTATATTACACATGTAAACCTTCCTCTTGAATCACTCTATCTGTTGCGTAACTAGATCTAAGCATACAGACACACAGACGGCGACTTCGTTTTATACTATGTAATGATAGGAGATAGCAGCTGGTTTCGCATACAATTTACATATACCGAACACTTTGTCTGTTTATTGACTAATAACTATTTAATTGTCGCGTAAATTTTCATCCGCGTTTGTTTATTTTGTGCAGACGGCAGTAAATACTTTTTATTTGCTATCCGATTTCAATGTGGAACTTTTGATGACGTTTTTTGTCCATTCGACTCATGTTACACTTAGGAAGAAAGGTGTCCAGACATGTCTGCCGTGTTGGGTAACGATCAGCATCGCGCTATGCCCATGTGGACTGAAAAGTGATAGCATCAAAGTCTTTGCTTTTCCCAGTTTTAGCTTTTTTTCCCTCCGGCTCCTTGAGATCAAAGGGTCGCGGTTGCCGCTGTTGACCCTGGCAACACAGGAGTAGCAGCGGTGGGCAAAGACCATTTAAAAAAAGATATCACTTGCCTAGGGATGGCCTGTTACTAAAAATTGAAAAATTCCAATAACACTTTTTGGTCCGACCCGGGATTCGAACCCGGGACCTCACGTCTGTGGTCACGCTCACCACTAGACCACGAGGCAGCCACATACTACTGCTACCAGCGGTAGGACCTCCATTTTGTACAAAGTTTGTTGTTGTTTATTGAGAATTTCTGCCGAATCTCTCGGTCCGAGATCTGCGTGTGCTCGCTAGAGACAATAGCGTGACTCCGCACACGTGCGTACCTCGGGAGGCACAATGCTCTATTGTTAAAGAATCTTTTCAGCTCTTCAAGTAAACTGCACTTCTTTTGTGCACGCCGTAGAGACATTCCATTCGTAATAATATAGATAACGGCGCAGATGTGCGATAAATACTAGATAATGTTCAAGTTGCCGGTGGCTCGACAGGGGTAACGCTGTACAACCTCTATGCGGATGTCTATGGGTCTCGGTAGTCATAAAAATGGCTCCGAGTCCGACTGCTCGTTTGCCCCCTTATTGTTTTTTTTTTTAAACAATATTTTTTCGGATGGGAAATGTGTAGGACCGGAGTTTTCGACGTGTGTGTATGTGGCAAAAATTTACAAACTATCAAATTTTGCCAGAGTCAATTCTACACAGGGGCAGTGTTAGTTATATAATTTGCTTATGTTAGCAAAAAGTAAGTGTACCTATGTATTTCAAACACAATACCAGTAGATTCTAATAACAAATAGAATATTCAACTTTTTAGTAACTCACTGTTTGGGTGATGTTTATTTGAGGTAATTATAATTTTGTACATGAACCTTTCAATTACCACAGCCGGTTTTACTAGGAATATGATCAGAACTATTTTCATAAGGAGATAGGTACTAATCCTGTGCATAAACTTTCTGTAGATTTAATAATTCGTCTTTGTTATTATATAATTAGTTATTCTTTAAAACATGCAATGCATAACTTTCCAAACATGTTAATTTAATGTGTTTACATATTAGTTAATTTAAGTAAATGTGCAATACCTTAGTGATTTATTTGTGTATCTAGTAATAATATACCAATTGTTAACTAGAAATATCAGTAATATCAACCTTAACAAATACAGTATAAAGTCGAAAATGCATTAAATAAGTTCCCAAAAACATACGGACCATTTTCTTAAGATCTGCTACGTTTCTGCACAAAAGGCTGCGCGCATCTGTTTGACTTCGCGAAACGATCTCCAGAACACATCTGTCGCGCATTTGGTACGTGCTCGAGGTGCAGGTATTTACCGTGACTTTTGACGCGAGAGCTAAACGTTTTTTTTTAGTGTAAGGAGGCAAACGAGCAGTCGGAGCCATTTTCATGACCACCAACGCCTATAGGCATCTACATAGAGGCTATAGGTACATTTGTTTCATATATTATAATACTTATAACGGGGAAAACGAGCAACCGAAGTAATTTTCATGACTACCGACGCCCATAGATATCCGCATATAGGTTATACCTATATATGCGTTGCTCCTCATCCCTCTCCCTCATATATGGGTCGCAACTCACATAATATCCTCTATGGTTATACGATCGATAACCTGTTTTACCCTACTAAAGCATCTGCTTCAACTTATACCTAGTGTCTTAGAAGTAGAAGGTAGTAGTGACACTACCATAGTAAGAAATAAAGAAAGTAAGAATGAAAGAAAGAAAAACATTTGTTCGTACACAATACAAGAGACAACAACAACAGAGTATATACAAGAGGTAATGCCATGCTGCTAGAGCTTAGACGACTTGGCGGATTTTAGCTTAATAGGTGCGGTTAGATTCATCTCAATAACAAGCAACGGCGGACAGACAGAGAGGTGTAGCAGTCTTAAAAAAATGGGCCCCATTTTTAACCTTTGCGTATAGAACCAATAAAACCCACCTAAACCCTTCGAGTAAAAGGCAGTGTCCTTACGCTTCGCTGTCTTGTCGGGGGCCACCGCTACCCCAGATACACTTGGTTACGGTTCAAACTGTCAAATGTCAACTGTAATAGTCCTGGGGTATTGTCCTGAGCTTTAAGTGAGCCCAAATAAATGGGGTATATTTGTACCCCTCTTTAAGACACCGTTGGTAATAAGGTAACGGTTCAATGGGATGCCGGACCCCGCAACAATTTAGCCAACAATTTGTAACAGGGCGTTTTTCAAATAAAATGGGCCGTTACTTAGGTGGAAACCTAATTTTGGTAAGATTCTCTCTACTCAAAATTATATTCCACCTAAGTAACAGCCCATTTTATTTGAAAAACGCCCAACAACACAACTGAGGTTAAGGTATCTACATACCACCTACCCAGTACCAAGTTTAGTAAATCTGATGATAACTCTTGAAATATTGTTCCAGCTACAGGCACTTTCATCAGTCTACAAGTAGTGTTTCGTGCCAAGTAAAAATTCAGAAGCTTTGGGTATGGGTTTATGAAAAATATATAAAAATATATATACATCTTTGATTACATACACGTTTAAGAAAATAACTAAATTGAAGAAGATATCTATCACAGATATTAAAAACTATGTCATCTTGAAAATATGATGGACATTCATAACAAACATTATTGTAAGTGTTGTCATTGTTGGTATCATATTTGTATGAATTGTAATTTATATTCTAAAGAATAGATGTATGAAATGTGTCATTCGTTTTATTTATAACACTAAACCCAAATAACACTGGATGCGCCATGCGCTATGAGTGTTTTATTGAAACAAAACCATTAAAAACGAATAAATAGATAAGTGATTGCAGATTTTGAAATCTAATTACCCATCCTGCTTAATCTACATTCAGGTCATGCACATTAACTTTTATTGGTCTAGACTCAATAAAATCAATATTTTTTGGAAACAAATAAAATGTACAACAGGTTGGCAATAAAATAAATTTCAATAATCAATACTTGTACATCTGCCGGATCCTTTACCTGCACTGCATATGTCTAAGAAAAAAATCTTTGGATACAACAGTTTCGAGAAGACTCCGAACACATCTGCTATACGCTTGGATTCGTACCAAATATTACATTCAATATGCACTTTAAAGCCAAGGCGATAAGGCTTAAACTGCCTTGAAGATGACAAAAGTATCGGCTTCGTGATTCTTCGAGCGCGTTCGTCAAAACTCGTGTCGGACACTGATGGACTGCGTTCGGTAATTCGAATTTATTTCGGCCGGGCATTTTGCGTTTGTTTTATTTCTGTGTTTAGCGTATAAAATTATAGCCATTTCTGAGCGTAATGGCGCCAAGTCATGGTTAAAAATACGCGTTTGTCGCCTGTTTTATGTTTATTTTTACTGTCCTCGTTATCGGCTTTTTATGCGATTTTATGGCTGTAAATAAAGTGTTAATTGCTGCACTGAGAGAGCTACTGAGTTTGTTACGCCGCTTTTTATTAGGATTGACCTATGACTGGAACTATAGATACCAGAGTGGACAATTAAAGAGATTTCTTACAATCATTTTAAGAGGTTTAAATATTTGAAATATTTTAAAAAGTTTATCTAATATATAAAATTCTCGTGCCAGTTTTCGTTGCCATACTCCTCCGAAACGGCTTGACCGATTCTCATGAGATTTTGTGAGCATATTGAGTAGGCCAACATCTATTTTTCATCAAGATACGCGGGTGAAACCGCGGGGCGCAGCTAGTATTCCTATAAAATTATGAAGTATAGAAGGGCGTGAACAGTAACTGGTCAAGCGTAGCACCGGAGTAACGCTGTGCCACCTTTGCATCTCTTGCGCACCTCGCATTGGTAAAATCCTGTGGCGTGTCTAAGCTGCCACATAGCTTTAATATTAAAGTAGTTTGTCATTCTCTACAGTCCCACCGGTTAGAGGAGAAATGGGGGGGACGGCCCCTGGTCATGATCCTCTACATGGACGACACAACTCCTCGGCAACCCCGAGACTACCTCTGCTACCGCGCGCAAGCTTCCCCCGACGTAAGACTTCAGAGTACTTAAATTAATAGTTAAAGTAGCTATTGTAAATATTCTTATACGGGGATACATCTATCCCATCTGAATGGGGTCGGTCCCCCTTTCGGCCCCAAACCTCATCGCCCGACGAGCGCTCAGCTATTTGATGAAGCTGTAGTGTGCTAAGAACATAATTCTATCGTCTTTGGTAATATCAACGGTTAACATTAAAATTGGTTAGACAAATACTTAAAGCTCCCATACCTAAAGCTCTACCGGTGCTTTAAATAAAGTTCAAGAAATCACAGACATATTGTTTTTATAATCTGTATTACTTTAATCAACATGAAGTCACGAACGGAATTACGATCATTGCAAATCTGAGGCCACAGTCATTTCAATAATTACCTACTAGATAAGTGATTCTAAGTAGAATGGGATATTTGAGCGGATATCATAGAATATACCTCCACTGATCAAATCGAGGATCTTGACGTTTGGTATTCGATTCCCTCTGCTTACCTAAAGTGGGAAAATTTCACCAAAATAAAGCGTCTATTAAAATTCATTATAAGTTGAACTTGGCTGGACACGCTACCACATGTCTAGATTCGTCTAAGTTATTACCTACTAGCTGGTGCCAGCAACTTCGTTCGCGTATCTTATTTTAAATATTAAAAGTATAATTGAAATTCAGTAATTATAGTGTACCTTTAGTAAACTATAATTACTGAATTTCACGTAGGAATGAGCGATTTTCCCGCAGTAAAAAGTATTTTAGAAGAGGACTGAGCTTAGTATCTAGACATCACAATAAGTTTCATTCGAATCCGTCTAGTAGTTTCGGAGATTAGGCTGGACAAACAGACAAACAGACAGACATAAAAATTAAAAAACATTGAAGTGTTCTGATACTATTTTAACATCGCCCTAATTAATTTTTCGTAAATATATTCAATTAGGTTTATACACAGGCTTATATCAGACACAGATTTTACTGTTGTATAATCTGTGTCTGATATAAACCTGTGTATAAACCTATATGTTTGTTCTTGAAACAAAACAATACCTTAATTTATCTCAATAATATTTTTTCAGGGTAGTCTTCATTTTTTCATGCTTCAATGTTTGAAACCGATAATAAATTAAAAAATACGCATTCAAACGTAGACTAAAAATAAATTCTGAGACTTTTAACAAAATCATGAAATAAGACAATGTAATTAACTACTAAATACATGACTGAAGAAGAGGCGGTATGCGTAAGGGCGAAACATGCAAAAAACATATAAAGACATTCATAAACATAATAAATATGTCCGTATCAAATTAATATTAGATAATTAGTAAACATGAAATAACCAACTGGCCCTACGCAGGAAATATATATCTAAAAAAACGCACCGGCGGACTTGGGCAAAGGTGTTCGTGTTTTTTTTTCGCCAAACATCTTTAAGGTATCTTTTGTGCATCTGCCTCCTTTGAGCGCATCTGCATAGAATTGTAAAAACTTGACCTAGAATTTAAAAATCTTACGCGCGACATTTTAATTTTTTTACGCCATTTTGAATATGGATCTTCTGCGGCGGCTGTACGACGCGATGTCCTTTGCCTAAAACTTGCGTGTAAAAAGGTGCCAATTTCCGCCGGGAAGCGTATCCGCTTCTAAAAATCGGCTCCTGATTAGTGTTGCACGGTGTTGCATATGCTTAGTTTTTTTGTTATTCCTCACGATTTTTAGCTGCAGTTTTTAGTAATTTATCAAGTTCCTTTTGACGTGCAGCTGTATACTAAAACAGTGTGTTTCTTGTAATTATTTGCAGATTGTTGGAGGGTAAAAAATCGTCTTGGCGAGGTCATACAGCAGTGCTTAGTAATGTTAGATTTGATAAGGCCAAATAATAAATATTATTGTATATAAATTAAGTTTTTGGCACCACATAGGATTGGTGATAAACGGAAGTGAAGGGGTATTAGTATAGAGGAGAGAGGGACTGAGCTCTTCTATGAGTAATACGCCGAGGCCATATTTGACTATCGCGCGTGGGCTCCCCATCTGAAAGGAGAGGTCGCGGTATAAAGCTAGTATACTATAATGATAAGATAAAAACAGTAATGATAAAAATAGGTATCCACACTTTAAAGGGAAAATAGTGAAATTAACAATGAAAATAACAAGGGTGCTATCACCAATAGTGCTAATACAATACAATAATACATTATCTCTCTTTCTGTCTCTCTCAATACCTCCGGAACTGTGCAGGCTCGATGGCTTTAACGGTACAAACACACACACACCTTGCCCACTTCCGACATGTTATCAAAGCCGTTCCCACACTGCCAATATCTGCCTTTTATTTATCGCCTACAACCACTGCACCTTGCCGCCTGTGATCAGCCCTTGAGACACATCTCGGGTGGTCCAAGGGAGAAGCTCTAGCGATTTTTAGCTAGCGACTACCTTTAGTACTAATTCATTCTTCCGCTTGAAAGGGAATGTAGAATTTAATGAATAATATATTTCATTCATCATTATTTAATTTTATTTACCATGTTGGCTTTTGTAAAATGGCTTATTTGGCTAGATTATGCATCTTAATACGTAGCTATTTGGTATTAACAAAAGAATCTATAGCGTATATTGGAAAAAGTATGGATTTTAATGGACAGGTGATAAAATACTAATATTGAAAAGGGAAAGTGATAAAACCGCGACAAAATCCGCCAAAGCCATGATTTTATTGTAATGAGAGTGGAACGTGCTCCGGTGACATGAGCGAGACTAATCCGTGAATTTAATGCGGAACTATGAAATGGATTTCGATAGGGGGGAAAGTGCACTTTATGCTTCATAAATTCTAAAAATATCAGGAAAATACTCATCCATTTTAGGCATAAAATGATCTGTTTATAAAGCTTTTATCAATGTTATCAGTAAAAATGTTTCTTGCTTTTTATTTTAAACACCTACTTCCTTTTCTAGTCTAGAAATGTGTTTCATTTCATAAGGGTTTTTAAAGTGAAAACTGAAAGTATGTTTTGTGCTGGGGTCCTTGTCTATAATCTTGATTTAATATATTTGTTGATTAATTCTCACTGATTGACTATACTTTCTTTCGTAAAAGTAAATTTCACCTGGTACCTACTATATTACCATCCTGCAAGACATGCAATTTAGAAGGCCAAAGATGAAATTCAATGTACGATTTTTTAAATCATATCATTAGAAAAAATAGCCATTTTCCTAAACAATGTCGAAAAACGTTGCCTTCTGAACATGAACCGACCGTATTTAAACACGCTTTCTCCTGTGACTTTGGCCACGCGAGGTGCAGATGTCAAAGTCCGCTATGTTTATCCTTCCTCGAATGACAAAAAAATGTTTTTTTAAAGAACAATTGGTGGATTTTTGGTTTTGAATACGAGCAGCTATATGTTGGCGTGGGAGAGTTGGGCACCATCGGGGAGCCGTGGGGTGATCACTTCATTTCGGAAACAATCTGGAACTTGTGTAGAAGGTACCGCGTCGCATTGCAGCTGAATTGGGCCGGCGCGACGTAAAGTGACAACATAGGGTCTCATGCGGTGTGTAGGGGGAACATTGAGAGGGGAGGAGGAAGGAGGGCAACGCAAACGACAAAAAACTAACTCACTTGTTATTTAAGGTCAGCTGACCAGGTCAGGGTCGGGAGGGACTTGATGCTGTCGAACATCATCCCCGCCATGCTCGACAACGACGAGTCCTATGAGGCGATGAGAGAAGTTCCTCCCCTGTCGTGCCTGCGCTATTAACGTACAATGCAGCATAGCACTACCTCTTATCTAATCTATATAGGGTTTGAATGTAAGTTTTTGAATTCAAGATGCTGGTATTTATCAACCTCCCCGGCATCACAATTGACAAACGAGCAGTCGGAGCCGTTTTCATGACTACCGACGCCCATAGACATCCGCACAGAGGTTATACAGATGCGTTGGTCTTCCTCCCACCTCCACGAGCCGGGTCTGCTTCAGATCAACAACATCTTATCAAGCGTGTCGCTATCAGCGGGGCAACAATTTAGGGTTTAATCTGCACCTTTCGTCGGCAGGTGATATCTGGGTTCATCTTTTTTTTTAATTAAAAACATCAAGGCGTCATGTGTCGCGGTGCAGACGACGCGCGTTCGACAAATGAGAGTGCAACCCTACATCACTACAAGTGTGTTTGTGCTCGGAAATCTCTTAAATATGATTGGCTTTTGAAATTTTCATATCTCTTTGAATTCTTGTTAATATGTACGACATATACGAAATGTTGATAAAAATTGTATCCCTTTTCCTAAACCTATTTTATTTTAATACTATAACGTCCGTAAATGTTCGCAAAATTGTTCTTCAGATGTATTCAAATCCGCAATTGGTTTTAAATAATAAAAATCACAATCCTACTAATATTATCATTTCGAAAGCGTATATAAAAATGATAAATATAAAGTACTAGCTTCCTCCCGCGGCTTCGCCCGCGTGGATTTCGGACGTCAAAAATAATTCAAAATTTTAAGTTATTATGTTATTCAGATATGAAAGCTATATTACTGTAAAGCTTCATGAAAACCCGAACAGTAGTTTTTGTGTGAAAGAGTAACAAACATCCTTACAAACTTTCGCATTTATAATATTAGTAGGATTTATATGTTTGTTAGCCTTTTACGCAAAAACTACTAAACTTATTTCAATATACCACTGATATAGATTACGATATGAAATAACAAAACAACTTATCGTTCACTCGCTATACCCAAGTCGAAAGAGCCTTCATTTAAGAACTTTTTAGACCTAACTAAAACCACTAAACACTGCAACACGAGAATCCGTCTGCCAAAAGAGTAAAGCAATAAAAACGGTTGGCGAAATATCAAACTGAACTAAATTGAACTTTATATTTCCTACTTTATCCGCATAGCTCTGGGACCGGCAACAAATTAAAATTTACCGAATACAGTCACTGTTTTTAGTTATATTAACAAGAAACAAAAACAAATCATTTGGATTGTTTCTTATATTAAATGATTTAGTATATAGATATAATGGTAAATCTATCTTAATAGAGTTTTAAATATTTAAATAATGCTATAATTTATAAATCGGTTTTTTATGTAAATCATGTAGGTGTGTAAATGTTTGTATAGCATATTAATCCAAACAGGTATTCGAGGCTATTTATATATACCGTCCTTTCCTCCTCATGAAATGGGTCATCGTAAACTCGTCCACAAAATACAGAGGTACCTCCCGGTTGTGTCCACATAAATACGATACGGAATGGCTCTATCAAAGCTTGTCAAAAAAGCAATCACAATGAGCCATTATTAAGAAGTAGCGACATTTCCACCGATCACAACACTCGTCCACATGTGAATGATCTCATAAAGAATCAGCGCAGACGACTTCTGCGATGATTCACCGGCTGTGTCAAATTCTAAGTCATCACTGGCTGGCTGGTTCAAGAGGTTAGTGTAAATCAAAATTAATATTAAATTTACAGGCACGTGTATCTTGTAAGACTGAGTATTACAGTAAACTTTAACGGACTTTATCTCGGTTTATTTAATTATTTAACCATCGGATGTTTCGGAAGCTTTTAAGCTACGATGCTCCAGGTGTTTGAATATTAATGGTCGCCGCACTAAGTGTGCTAAGTGTAAATTTCAATAGGTTTCTCGGAAGCTTCTACGTCTTAGTATTGCGTAAATTTGCAATAGTGAGAATGCGTGTTGTAATAGGTCTTTTGCACGATCGTACTATCGCTCACACGTCACAGCCTAAAAAGTGATGACCATGCTATTGTGTGGCTTGTGGATAGCCGTTGGCCCATTGGGAGAAGGGCATAAGAACGTCAACACATCTGCATAAACATAATGGTCACCGCACACTTATCATCTCGGAAAGGGATCGTAAACGCCTCGCCTAGAAAAACGAAGACGATACGATTACGTTACTTTACCCATTAGTGTGCGTTGCAGTATGAAGTTTCGTACAAAGATTACTGACCGGCTCGAGGTGATACGGTTACGATCCCTTTCCGAGTTGATAAGTGTGCCAGTGCTAATCAACAGGAGAAGCCTACTGGTGTTCGCTTCTGCCAAATTTAAAAAGATAAACGCTCCAATGCGGATGTTTGAGGGAGTAGGACATCGGGCAGTCAAAAAGAATTCAACTGCTCGTTTCCCACGCAGCCTCTACTAAAACAATAAGGCGTACCATCATGTATTCCACTCCATATCTATTTTTAAAATTACCGAAGAGTTCGGTACTAATTCAGTGTAATATATATTTAATTTTCTTACTTTCTTTTCTTTATTAAACACTATTTATTTTTTATTAACTTAATTTTTTTTTTTTATTTCAAGTGAGACATTTTTGATTTCAAAACAGCGCTCCACAATTTGTCGAACGTGTCGAGAATCGTTGAGCTGAAATCGATCGAGGTTCGATGACATAAAAGTGTCGTGATCTGTTGCCGCATATGCGTGCCCGCCGCATATGCATGCACGGAGCATATGCAAAACGGGGCACGCGTCACTCGGTCAAGAGTTTGTTTTTTAATTACGGCTCGCAGCATCTGGCCGGTTGTTTCGACTTAGGTGTCGATTGGACAATTTAAATTCGCGTTGTTTCGAGACGGACAATGTTTCTTGGTGTTTTTATAGTGTACCTTCCGCGCCCATATACATCCGCAGTTATAATTGCCCTTCTAACTTACTAACCGTAATCGTAGTGACGTTGCTGTCGCGTTATGTGCAATTCTTGAGTAGCCGGTGGCCTATTGGAGGGAAGGAAGTCAACACGTGCATAACATTTGTGCTGATTCGCCTCGGTAGACATAAAATGTGCCCAACTGCTCGTTTGCCCCCACACTATATTATTGCACTTATGCTAATAAACCGCGTAGTTTTCACTTATACATATATTGTAAGCTTGAGGTCCCCAGTCATAGTATAAGGGGGCAAACGAGCAATCGGAGCCATTTTCATGACTACCGACGCCCATAGACATCCGCATAGAGGCTATACAGATGCGTTGCCCTCCTCCATCCATGAGCCACCGGCTACTTACACACCGCATGAAACGCGACAGCGTGCAAGGTAGCTTCCCGCCTCCCGGTCGTGCCGGTCCAACTCTGTTACTTATGCATGTAGCCGAGCACAGTCACGCAGCGTGGCACTACCTCTTACAAATCAATTTTTTTTAATTTATCAACGCATGGAAGCATTCTGCGATCCTGCATAGCGGGGTACACAATTACACGCCATCGTTAAATGTTGTATGTTGATGGATTCCATGGAATATATAAAACCGGCCAAGTGCGAGTCGGACTCGCACATCGAGGGTTCCGTACCATTATCTACTTACACTACTAGTACACTGTATAATAAGACAAAAAAATTCGAAAAAATCCCGTTTATTGTATGGGGGCCTGCTTAAATATTCATATTATTTAATTTTTTAGTGTTTGTTGTTATAGCGGCAACAGAAATACACCATCAATTTCAACTGTCTAACTATCATAGTTCATGAGAGAGTCTGGTGACAGACGGACGGACGGACATCGGAGCCTTAGTAATAGGGTCCCGTTTTTACCCTTTGGGTACGGAACCCTAAAAAGCTATGTCGTTTCAACTTTATCCTTAATTAACTATTTACGGCATTAATGGGATCGCCATTAAGATATTTTGGAAGCGGTAGTGAATGTTTTTACACTACTAAAATATGTAGGTAATACCGCAGTAAGGAAGGTATTTGCTATTTTTTATATAAGCAAGTAACTATATAATATTATTGACTTGTTTATTTATAAAAGCGAGTACATTTTAGTACCACCCATAGACATCCGCAATGCGACACGTGATCGTGCCGTGCTCGAATAGGCCACCGGAACGTATCACGGTGCAATTCGCAAACACTACCACTTATAAAATAATTAAACATTTCGCAAAGAAATCATATAGATGACCCATCGAGAGGGTAGGACGAAGAAGGGTAACAAGCTTGAAAATGGCTCCGACTGCTCGTTTGCCCTATTACCTGTACTAGAAAAAATATCTCTACCACGGAAGAGCGGACAAAGTTAACATCACGGTTTCCTATGAGCAATTTCTTGGTCCCTTCATGACCCATATTAGAAATGTCGGACATTTGAACCGACAAACCGACTGGTCATTAAATATTTACTAGCTGCTTCCGTGGTTCCGTATAATATATATTCCAAGGTATTACTTTCTCGTGATTAGAGATATATTTTGTTGTTGCTGGTTTCTTTCTATACATATATGGTCAAATCTATTTATTCGTTTTTGAATAGCGTGAAACTAATAAAGTAATATACCTACAAACTAGATACAACCTTATTAGTTAATTAGTATACTATATAAATACACTACACACCGCGATCAAAGAATCTTATAATAAGTATATTTTATTTTATATTTTTTTTAATGAGTAAGTAATCAAAAATATAACCTGCATGTAGTTACCATCTTCTTACTTCGTCAAAATGGTTACTTTATACACGATATAAATATACTTAGACTTACTTATTTTTAGAATTTAACTACTTTAAATAAATACCAAGTATCTACTTTAAATAATTGCATTTTTAATTATTAAATGCAACTAATTTAAGTGAATAAAAATTACTATACTTGAGTTTCTGCATTCGCTTGTTTTAATGAGGACATAAATTTTGTACTTTTTTATGTTCGTACGTAATTATTATTAATTTCAAAATATGAGCACATAAACTAGGTAAATGATAATTATTAATTATCATTTATCTATCTAAAAATAAATATTGTCATTTACCTAGCATTCACATTTAAAATAATAAATTAATGTTTTGTAATTAAAATATATCAGCTAGGATAACCTATAATTATATATTTTTTTTTTTTTTTTTTAGATAGAAATTACGCTAAGGACTGAAGGTCAGTGCAGCTTCATCGATATGATAGGTGAACTCACCTGGAGCGTCGAACCTCTGTACTTGTGGTCGATAGGGGGACAGACCCCCCCTTCTTTCCCAGACTAATGGGAGAAGGCAAACCGGACTTATTGCGATTAATAGGTTGTACTATTATTATCTGGCCGAGGAAACTATAATTATAGGTTTTCAAATACTACTACTGTGTTTGCCAGCTCTGGAGTTTATTCTTTGAAGCCACAAGTGACGTAAGATGGCACAGAAAAGCGTTACGTTAGTGTTACGCTACTACTGTTTCACATGACTCTACTCACGTATCTTAAATGGCTAAAGTAGCAAGAAGAGATGCATGCATGCATGTAGCCGAATTGGGCAGGCACGATCGAGAAGGTACCTCTCGGTACACGGTACCGACGTCAAGTCACAGCTGTGCTGTCGCGTTTGGTGCGGTGTGTAAATAGCCGGTGGCCCTTGGAGGAAGGACGAGCGAGAATGACAACGTATTTATATAGCCTTTATGCAGATGTCTATGGGCGTCGGAGTCATACGCTCCGATTGCTCGTTTGCCTTTCTATACTGTTAATGATGAAAAAAAAAGGATTAAAATACGTATGTTTCGAGATGCCGCACAAAACCCATAGACAAAGTATCGCACACACGCCAGATGTCCGAAAGCCATAAATCTCACCATTGTCCGCTCGGACCTTCTTTACCAATTACCTGGGCCCTGCCCCGGGCTGCAGATGTCTACTTAACACCATGCCATAGGTTACGGGGTTTTTTTCATCTGTAGCTTTTTAGAATCAATAACAGAATGTTTTGTTTTTTCTTGGCAATTCTACGTAAGTTCAGAAGGAGGTTTGACTATTGTGGGTAATCCAAAAAACGTGTTTGGATTTAAAACGCTTTTGCAAATAGGTCAATTCTCGATTACCTATTTGCTTAGGAGAATTATTGTAAGACGAACATGGTGAAATATGATCTATAGAGGTGGGAGGAGAAAGGAGGGCAGCGCATCTGTATAGCCTCTATGCGGGTGTCAGTAACTCGGTAGTCATGAAAATGGCTTGAACAGCTCGTTTGCCCCCCTATACCATATCTGGCTAGATTAATCAATTGATGACTTTTTATAATTATTAATTAGGTGCGATGGGGACTGGTGTTGACATATTCATGTGGATAAAAACCCCTTTTATATTAATAAAGATTAATAAACCGTCTGTTGCAATGTATTAATTAAAAAAGATACCTTCTATATAGAACGAAACCTCCAAATCTATTTTAAGCTCATAACTCTGTGTAGGGTTGCCACCCCTATTTTATAATAAATTATTGTACGTTTTTTTATGCAACAGTCTATAAATTATGAGAACAATAAAATACGCGAAAATAGTTTTTTTGCGTAATCATAATTATCTGTAATTCTAAAAGATGCCACCGAAACTAATATGTTTTACTTATTAAAGCTAAACAAATACGCTGTAGTGATGACTGATGACCAATGTGTTAATAATTTGATAAAATTTAGTGCAAAATATTTTTTTTTCGGCCTCTTCATTTATTATTTTGTAAGGACAAAACAAAATGTATTTCATTTGAATATCATGTACTTTATTTTCCTAACATTTGGAGTCTACGTGCTTTATTTCCAATAGAAAAAGGTGGCAACCCTATCTGTGGCCTACAAGACAGCTACTAGCACATGTATACACGCCAACAGGAGGCCCGGTGAAGGCAGTCCTTGGGATTCCATCCCTTCTTCATACTACGAATCTACATTTGTATAGTTCATAACGGTTGCATCGAATATTCGAGATATGGGTAGCCGTGTTCGTTAATATATTAACAACTGGCTTTTCCCGCGGTTTCGCTCGTTTTGAAGCCCTTGATATCAATGAACAATTACATACAAATAGTAATAGATATTTTTTTTATGGTATAAGGGGGCAAACGAGCAGTTGTAGCCATTTTCATGACTACCGACGCCCATAGACATCTGCATGGAGACTATACAGATGCGCTGCCTCTCTTTCTCCTCCCACCTCCATGGGCCACCGGCTACTTACACACCGCACGAAACGCGACAGCACAGCTATCACTTCACGCCGGTCTCGTGTAAGGTGGGCGATGGTAAGTATGTAAGGTGGATGATGCGAGAGGTACCTCCCCGGTCGTGCCGGCCCAATTCGGCTGCATGCAGTGTGACACTACCTCTTACTAAAATATTCCAATATCTGCTACAATATATTTTTTGACCCTTCGAAAAGTTTTTTTTTTTAATAAAAAGTAGGTTATCCTATGTCATTTCTAATACCTCTATAAATGTGTACAAGTGTCATGATGATCGGTTGAGAAGTTTTGGAGTGAAAGCGTAACAAAGAAACATTCACATTAATAATATTAGTAGAATTAATATGTATAAACAATAAACTTGTATAGTATAAGATG
>LUGF01035294.1:245863-258055 GCA_001625245.1 Calycopis cecrops
TGTGTTTTTTTAGCCCGTCAATATATTCATGAGCAGCCAAGTATCTCTTGTTATTGGATGAATATTCGAGATGTATATACTTAGTACGTTGTGGTCTTGTCGATGGATTTACAGGCCTTTTTGTAGTACTGGGGCCAAGAGCTTTTGAAATCTAAAATATCATGTGACTTTACACTTGTTACGACAAAACCTGTCTTCTTGGCACCGGATTTCACACCTTCATTGTGTTATAATCATCTGGAGTGTATATTCTGTCTGCTCTTCTGATCTGTCTCTTAGCTGTACCAAAGTTTCTATCACATTGCAGAAAAGAGTGCCCCCTTATGGGGAAGTATTGATAGATATTTATAAAGCGACCTAGAGTAATGAGGGTCAAGAAGAATCTTAGTAGGGTGCTATTCCTGTTCGCGCCACCGCAGGCGTCACTGAAAACATGGAGCTCCCTTATAGCCGGATCCATGTTTTGAATGGTGTTCCATGTTCAAATCAAAATGTATAATCATGCAAAAAAAAACAGCTCTAATACAATGCTATAAGGGTGGAAATAATTTGTATAGTAATTCGTAGCATCAGTTTTGAGAAAGGAATAAGTACAGGAGTTATTTCTTTCTCAAAACTTATAGATATTTTGACCGTTAGTATTTGCGTGCACAGTGCGGTTTTTATTTCTCTCCTGACACTAATCGATGAGTCCACTCACAATGAAGACTTTCTAGAACAAAAGTCATTTTGGGTAGGAGTGGCGCTTATTTCCTTCTCAAAAGTTATGATTCAATTATGAGAACAATAAAATACGCGAAAATAGTTTTTTTGCATAATCATAATTATCTGGAATTCTTAAAGATGCGACCGAAACTAATATGTTTTACTTATTGAAGCTAAACAAGCTGTAGTGATGACTGATGACCAATGTGTTAATAATTTGATAAAATTTAGTGCAAAATATTTTTTTTTCGGCCTCTTCATTTATTATTTTGTAAGGACAAAACAAAATGTATTTCATTTGAATATCATGTACTTTATTTTCCTAACATTTGGAGTCTACGTGCTTTATTTCCAATAGAAAAAGGTGGCAACCCTATCTGTGGCCTACAAGACAGCTACTAGCACATGTATACACGCCAACAGGAGGCCCGGTGAAGGTAGTCCTTGGGATTCCATCCCTTCTTCAAACTACGAATCTACATTTGTATAGTTCATAACGGTTGCATCGAATATTCGAGATATGGGTAACCGTGTTCGTTAATATATTAACAACTGGCTTTTCCCGCGGTTTCGCTCGCTTTGAAGCCCTTGATATCAATGAACAATTACATTCAAATAGTAATAGATATTTTTTTTATGGTATAAGGGGCAAACGAGCAGTTGTAGCCATTTTCATTACTACCGACGCCCATAGAGATCTGCATGGAGACTATACAGATGCGCTGCCTCTCTTTCTCCTCCCACCTCCATGGGCCACCGGCTACTTACACACCGCACGAAACGCGACAGCACAGCTGTCACTTCACGCCGGTCTCGTGTAAGGTGGGCAATGGTAAGTATGTAAGGTGGATGATGCGAGAGGTACCTCCCCGATCGTGCCGGCCCAATTCGGCTGCATGCAAGCATGCAGTGTGGCACTACCTCTTACTAAAATATTCCAATATCTGCTACAATATTTTTTTTTGACCCTTCGAAAAGTTTTTTTTTAAATAAAAAGTAGGTATCCTATGTCATTTCTAATACCTCTATAAATGTGTACAAGTGTCATGATGATCGGTTGAGAAGTTTTGGAGTGAAAGCGTAACAAACAGACATTCACATTAATAATATTAGTAGAATTAATATGTATAAACAATAAACTTTTATAGTATAAGATGACCGACCGCGCAGTGGTATGATGTCGGATAAGCGGGATGCTGCACCAGAGGTCGCGCGTTCGATTTTCGCCTCGGTCATGGCTTATCTACGTATTATAATATATATTTATATTATCAAAATCTTAAATATATTTAAAAAATTGAATATACTGTCCGTTGTCTAGTACCCGTAACACAAGTCCTAACGGTACTTAGCACGGGGCTAGACTAACGTAGTGTGTAAAACTATTATTATTATTAAACAACTTGATATGGCTACCCGTGTTGGTTAATATATTACTAATTACATATTTTTAACATTTATATCACATTATATATGTATTTGTTGTAATCTAATTAATATAAAATCTAATTTATATTATAAAAAATGAAATAAAAAATATTTAAATTGCACCTATATGAGGCTGATTACCTCCAGTTGGCCGTGAGAAATTTGGCAATGCTGCTTACGTGCCAGACTAACACAAGCTATAGAAATACTATATTTTACTGCTCGTTTGTTCCCCCAATTCCCTCCGCTTATAAAAAAATAAATGTTTTTTTTTGTATTTTTTTTTCGATCCGAACTTATTTAGAAGCGAAGGGAAGCCCAACAGCTTCCTTGTACTGCTGAGAGTTTATCGTCCTACAAGTTTGCGATCGGAAGAAGGGACCGCCTCGTCACTCTCCCGAAGATGGGAGAAATGCATCCCGTTATGAGCATGTTTGCAATAGCCAATTTAAGTATAATTATCATGGCCATAAACTACTTTTTCTATAACGCAGGCAACGCAGGTAAAAACGCGAGACATTACTAGTATCACTATATAGTATAAAACAAAGTCGCTTTCCGCCGTCTGTGTGTCTGTATGCTTAGATCTTTAAAATTACGCAATAGATTTTGATGGGGTCTTTTTTAACCGATAGAGTGATCCAAGAGGAAGGTTTATATGTATAAAAACTCAATTTTCGAAGTCCAAAATCCACGCGGGCGGAGCTGCGGGCGGAAGCTAGTATATTATATGCAAAACATTGGAATTCTCAAAGTGTCACGTGGTTGGGTGAAATGAGACTCGCATTCCGTCCGACGACCTTTAGGCCTTCGGCACTCCCCTGGAGCCTGAGCGGTTACCTAATATTAAAGGTTTTGTGCTAGACGAGAGGTCTGGCATCCGGCTTGCTTGTCTGGCGCGGATGAAACCGGTAGCGAGGTAATAACTTGTGAAATACCGGCGTTAAGGTATCCATTCGCGTTTTGTGTGGTTTCTATCTACAAACTTCTAAAATTGGGATTCTGACTTCTTGACTTGATTTCTTCTTTACTGTACCTGACTGTGATCATCTCGCGTTTAGTTCAGCAGAAATATGTAGTGCAGTTTTCAAAACAAAGCAGGTTTCAGGCCATGACAATGATAGTAACTTCGTTAGTAAATTTCTTACGTAAATAACTTGGACTTGGACTGCAAAAAGCTCGTCTTCTCACCAGGTCACTAATACTGATAAGTACTTTGCTTATATCTCGAGGCTATGAAAAAAGGAGGAAAGTATATTTTTTCTTTTCTTATCTTATCTATTACATCACAGTGATATTCTCATCTAAAAGTCTCTTCGGGTTCTTATCCCACCGGTGGCAAAGACAGAAAGAAAGGAAGATTTTTATTGATTACAATAAAATCGACAATTTCACATATAACAAACAACATTAATTTGGTGTAATCAATAAAGGTAACAACTAACAACTCAGCATTTGTCATCATTATTTTTTTTTTTACAGCATAAAGGGGTAAACGAGAGATCGGAGCCTTTTGATGACTACCGACGCCCATGGACATTCGCATGATTGTTACGCAGAAGCGTTGCCCTCCTATCATCCCCTCCCACCCAATGGGCCACCGGCTACTCACAAATCGCACGAAACGCGACAAGTACATTAAGATATGACGCTGATTTTCAGTGACTCCTCATTAATATTTGAGCGAGTTGGAGAGATGGAAGTCAACACATCCACATAACAATTGTACAGACGCCATCACCTGCAGACTGCAGTCATAAAAATTCTCAAACTGCTCGTTTGTCTTATACTATAAAACACATCTGACTGATGATAATGAAGTACTTATAATTTGTAGTTCAAGTCGTGCGGCGCACGCGCCACCTGGTGTCCTTATCGGTAGTCATATCATACGGGCGTCAACACATTACTTATCTTTTGCCTGCACCGGGTTTAGTTTTCGAAAGTGTTTAATATAACTAAAATATATGCCGGAAAGAAAACCAGGTACTGGAAAAATCGGGAAAATCAAGAAAATCCCCTATGGAATAAGCTGTCTTTATATATTTGTCTTTTAATGTTTCTCGTTTTAGTATACCGATAAGTTTTTTTCTATGTACATAAATCTTATCTTATTAATATTATAAATGTGAAAGTTTGTCTGTTTGTTTGTTACTTCTTCACGCAAAAACTGCTGAACAGGTTTTCAAGAAATTTGGCACACACATAGAGGGTAACTTGGATTAACACATAGGATAGTTGTAATCCCGAAAAAATATTCCTATAGGGTGCCATGGGATGATTTTCTATTTTTCAGGGGATCGAAATTTACGCGGGTGAAACCGCGTGGCGCAGCTAGTTGTTAAATAAATTAATAAAATGTTTATGTATTTATTTAACAATTAATGTATCTACATGGAAAACAAATTAAGACACATTAAATTATTGCAATATAATATTCGGATGATACGTTATAAGTTATAACCTTAATTGTGTGGGATTTCGGTGGCCCATGGAAGAAGAGGAAAGGAGGGTAACGCATCGGCATAACTTCTGCTGTTGAAGTTTATGGGCGTCGGTTAACAATGGGCTCCGATCGCTCGTTTGCCACCCTATACGACAAAAAAGAAAACAATTTCACCAAGCACCTGTTGCTAATAGCTGCGCGCCATACAGTAATAATTACGTGTTAGCTAATATAGCACTCGTCGGATTTAATTATTTTTCGTACGCGGCCATTTTTCTTGTAAAACAAATCACTACAGTTAGTGCGAATAAATTATGCATTAAGATATCCTAATTATTTTTTTATTTTCTTAATTAATATTTTTCATAATTATTTCTTACGTGGTTTCCCCTGCGTAAATTTCGATCCGATGGAAAATAGAAAATCATCCCATGGCATCCCATAGGAACGTTTTTTCGGGATAAAACTATCCTATGAGTTAATCTAAGTTACTTTCTATGTGTGTGCCAAATTTCATGAAAATCGGCTCAGCAGTTTTTGCGTGAAGGAGTAACAAACAAACAAACAAACATACAAACTTTCGCATTTATAATATTAGTATGATGTATCTGTTTGGTAAGGGGTCGGATGAAATATTTTTCGAAATTGCATTTTTGCTGTCGAAGCGAAGAACCGAATATCGGGATGCATCTCACCCATCTGCTAAAGAGTGGGGGGTCGGTCCCCCTTTCGCCTAGTCCTAAAACGTAGTCTTGTCGCCCGACGCACACTCAACAATCCGGTATATTGGTCTTCTCTTCACTTCCACCCCTCTCTCCCCCAGAGAGATCAATTCCGATACGAGAAAGTTCTTAATGGTTAATTTAACTATTATTGTCATGGCCATATATCTAGCATTAACTACCACGGGTTTTACATTATTTTGTTGAATTTTAAGATATGTGTATTAACTAATATATATTTATCATAATAAAAATATAGTTTGTTTATATTAAACTACCCATCGACAGGAAGAAGTAGATATTAAACTTTCCTGTTAATTAAATAAAATTATTAATTTTATTATTATATTATTATTAGCGAGACGAACAATTTTTGTCGCGACTCGCGTCGTCGTCGCGCGAAAAGAATTCCAAACAACACCAAAATGGAACACGGAAATTTTCGTGTGTAAAATAAAATTAATTTTATATTAATTTATGTACGGCGTCCATAAAAATATACCGTAAGCAAAAAAATCACACGGAAAACATTATTTATACGTTTTTGCCGTGTTAATGCATTGAATTGTATGTTTTATTGTGCACGGCTTATTGAAAAAAATGTGTATTTTTCTAGAATTTCGTTGGTTTTTCGGAAAACAATAGACGCGTAGCACAGTCGTGTTTTTATGTTACCATGTGGAGCCACTCGTGAGAAAAACAACTTCACAATTAACAAATGTAATTAATTTTTTTCATTAAAAATAAATTAATTTTAAGGCCATCACTACGCGCTAGTGTCATGCATTGCATGCATGTGCCATGTCCGGCATGACCGGAGACATAATGACACCGGCGGCGTTTCGTGCGGTGTGTAAGTAGCCGGTGGGCCATGGATTTAGGAGGAAGGAGGGCAACGCTTCTGTATACCCCTGTGCGGATGTCTATGGGCGTCAGTACTCATGAAAATGGCTGCGACTGCTCGTTTGCCCCTTTATACTTGTTTAATGTGTGATTGTGTACATGCATGGTAATTAGGCACACATATATAAAACAGGTCATTGCATATGTTATACACGATATTTCGTAGATGGATCGGGCGACACACACCATCTATGCTCAACGCCCTCTGGGACTGTACTGAACATATATAAACTATCTTAGGTATCTAGGTGATATAATATGTCACTGCCACGTAATAATACTAAAAATAAAGAAACTAAATTTAATATATAAAGTTAGTCTTCATAGTGGAAATACATGTTGAAACTTTTACATTGTATTCATGTTAATTTCAAAAGGTAACGCGACTGTTGCTGGAAAAGTTTTCCAAAACTTTCCGTGGAAGCCTCGCTCAAAAACTTTAAGCTCTAGATTTTAATTTAGGGATTTTTCACAGTAATAAACCTGAACTCCATTTTACTCAGTCTCTTTTGATCAACAAAATGAAAAACAAGCTGGGTTTTGATGTCAAATTCGCAGCAAAATACTGACTTGACCTCACAATGAAACCTCTGATATGCTACACAAGAATTTTTTTTACAGTAAAGAGGGAACCCCGATGGAAAAGCAGCTTTTACCGTCCTTAAACATCCACAAATTCATAGGTTATGTACTCTCAGGCCCTCTCTTGCTTTGCAGGCTTTAAGCCCCCTTCCAGCGGTATCCAAGTCACACCCCATCACTATGGGGCTCCATCACTATCATCTTCCGTGCCACCACTAAGTGGTGGGCTTTAGGCGGCTGTAATTAAAAATCGTGTAACCATAAACCGGAGAAGCTGGCGAAGGGGCTTCTCCGACGGCACCGTCCGGGCCCGGGCGGTAGCTTCTACCGGGTGGGATCGTCGATTGACCCGACGAAGGCCCGGCAGGGGGTCGCTAGCGAGCAGACATTTTTAAAAGTAAATGGGGACAAACGTAGAAAGAACCTCTTGATGATTATCAATGCCATAGAGTTATTTGTTATGGAGACTATTTAGCCCATTTTCCCTTCTTGAAAGGGCCCCCTAAATCCAAAGGAAATTCACAAAGCGCAGTAACAGATTACTCTACTCCTGAGTGAGTGGTCTGTTACTTTCAGGCGGGATCATAAGACAGGGTTACTTCCCCGATCGTGCCGGCCCTATTCGGCTGAAATCCAGCAAAGACACTAGCTTACAGAAAGCTCATTCATACTCATACATTCTTAACCCAAGCTACCTAAAGGTCTGTAAGAATTTTTATAATTTTATACATTTTAATAAAATGTTCCACATTTTTTTGTATATGTTAATTTTTACGTAGAAATAAAGTGTTGAGTCTTTGACGAAGTAAGTCCAAGGTTCGCTAACCTCGTTTTAGGTAATAAACATAATACCTAACATTGCTAACGTGTCATAAGGGAATGCTAACTTTACCTGTTGGCTGTTTTGCTTTTGCCTGCTTTTAGAAACTTTGCTTGAATTATTATTCATATGTATCAATAGCCGCGCCCCGCAGTTTCACCCGCGTAAAATAAGATACCGTGGAAAATAGAAAATCATCCCATGGCATCCCTCGGGAACATTTTTTCGGGATAAAAACTATCCTATGTGTTATTCCAAGTTACCCGCTATGTGTGTGCCAAATTTCATGAAAATCGGTTCAGCAGTTTTTGCCTGAAGGAGTAACAAACAAATTTTCGCATTTATAATATTAATAAGATACCTTCCTACCTTCCTACTAATCCTACTAGGATTAGTAAGAAGTATGATAATATGATCATCATCACTTATTATCCGTCTACCCATTTATGATGATTAATGAACTCCAAGGCGATCGGATACCTACTCACATTCAGCGTAGAATATGTACCGTTTGTACGAGGTAGGTACCGGTACGACCGGAGAGGGATAGGGGAGGTACCTCTCCCTTACACGACACCGGCGTAAAGTGACAGCCGTGTTGTTTCGTTTCTTGTGTGTAAGTTTGGCGGCCCATGGAGAAGGGGTATTTTTTCTGATTTTGTATGATGATGTTTATGAGTAATAATTGGTACTCTATGCCCATACCAGCACATACCTACGTACCAGGAACGGTATTTCTGCATCTCGAATGCAAAACGGTTACTACATCAAAGACCTCACGACTCTTGACTCATGCCATGGGAAGCAGATGAGTCACGCGGAAAAAAATGGCGACTTTATTATTGTCTTTTTTAGACCTCACACTCGAGTTATGAGTTTACTCAACTAGTTTTTAATTATCATGATTTTCCGGGTTAGGGTCAACGACCTGAAAGCGGATTAGGAATAAACGTGTGGACTAAAGAAACCTAATTAACTAGCCTTGACGTCTTGTTTTTCTATAGGGATAGTGCAAAGCTGCATTTTAGCTTTAGAAACTTTCAAAGCATTTAATATTGAAAATCGATTTCGCCTTTCATGTGTAGGTATCTGGTGGCCCTTGGAGGCGGAGGAGGAAGGAGGGCGACGCATCTGTGTAACCTCTATGATGATAATGAAAATGGCTCGGACTGCTCTTTTGGTCGCTTTACTTACTAAAAAAAAATCTATAAAGTACTGATGAAGTAGTGTCCAATCTAAACACAAAGTAAGCACATTAGTCATG
This sequence comes from Calycopis cecrops, assembly GCA_001625245.1. Lineage (NCBI taxonomy): Eukaryota > Metazoa > Arthropoda > Insecta > Lepidoptera > Lycaenidae > Calycopis > Calycopis cecrops. The sequence goes on from LUGF01035294.1 coordinate 254,734, forward strand.
CACCTAAGTGATTTGAAAAGTTGTTTCCACTTATAAGGTAAGGATTTTTTTAATCATTTAATTTTCCAATATTTTCCATTATTAGCGCCATCGGCATTTCAATAGGCTTCTCGGAAGCTTCTACGTCTTAGTATTGCGTAAACTTATAGTAGAAAAGAATGCGTGTTGAAATAGGTAGAGTCCTATCATTATATTATATTATATCATTTATGTACTTGTCATAATGATATGACAAATGGTTACCTTTATTGATTACACCAAATTAATGTTGTATAGATATATTATATTATGTGAAACTGTCTGTCTGTCTGTACTGTCTGTTTTATAGTAATCAATAAAAATCTTTCTTTCTTTCCTTCTTTCTGTCTTTCTTGCTTTCTTTGCAAGATCGTACTCTCGCTCACACGTCACAGCCTTAAAAGTGATGACCATGCTATTGTGTGGCTTGTGGATAGCCGTTGGCCCATTGGGAGAAGGGCATAAGGACATCAACACATCTGCGTAACCATAATGGTCACCGCACACTTATCAACTCGGAAAGGGAACGCAAACGCCTCGTCTAGAAAAGCGAAGACGATACGATTACATTACGTCCCCAGTGTGCGTTGCAGTATGGAGTTTCATACAAAGAATACTGAACGGCTCGAGGCGATATGTGTACGTTCCCTTTCCAAGTTGATAAGCGTGCGGTGACCATTAACCGTGTGTATTAAAGGGACGTCGGTAGTCCAGAGAAAAAAGTCAACTAATTTGACAAGAAAAGTTCTAATAACCGATGCTTACTTAAAAGTTATGTTATATACGAGTTATGTTTTAGTAAACATGCCGAATGTTTATTACCTACCTTTATTATAAGGAAAACCTCAATGCTTTAAACTGGATAATTTTAGAGACCATTGAAAATATTCTGTAATATATCTTATTTTTTTTAATAAAGACAACAGAATATTTTAAATCGTCTCCAAAAATCGTACGTCAAAGACCAGCAAGTGCTAATAAGGCTCTGGGTGTTGCAGCAATCTAAGATCTTCTTGTTCTTACTCAAAGTAAAAAACTAGACAAGTGCGAGTCGGACTCGCACACCGCAGGTTCCGTATAAACGAAAGATTTTTTTACCAGAAAATGAAATAACTTGATTTTTCATAGCGTTTGTATGAACGACAAAGTTGTATTTGCGTTTTTGGAAATGTATTATATCTCAAAAACTAATAATGATATCTTACTCGAACTAATTTTCGTTGAAAGTTTCCATTGAGATCTTCAGCATATATATTTTTTAGATTTCTCACTCTCTTATTTTAAAAGTTAGAGAGGGGGACACTTATTTTTCCACTTTGGAAGCGTCTATCTTTCAAACAATTGATTTCCACGCAAAATTGTTTTAGTAACCTTAATATCATTTTTGAATACTTTTTCAAAATCACTCTCACATATGATTTCCATAAAAAAAATTGATTTAGTTCAATGTATGGACTGACTGCCCCTTTATTTTTTAATTTATTTATTTTTATTCAAAATTCGAATAGCGGTTTAACAGAATAAATCAACCAACAGTTTCAACTACTAAGCCTAATAGTTTCGGAAAAAATGTCTGTGACATATGCACGGACGAACGAACAGACAGACAGACAGACATGACGAATCTGCAAGGGTTCCGCTTTTTTCCATTTGGCTACGGAACCCTAAAAAATACATGCCCATGAGACGTCAGTTGGTAAATAACGGTATACATAAAGATGTAGCTCGTCCGTGTATTTATATATATAAATAGCCGACCCCGATACGGACAGACATTCATCATCACCTTGGCGGGAGTCCAACCCGCGACCACCCGCGCGACCACCGACCAACCACTGGACCAGAAAGTATCTCCAAAAGGACAATACTTAGTAATAATAGTTATTAGAAAGAAAAAAAGAAATATTTTTATTGATTACAATAAAATGAACAATTTCACAAATAAGAAACATAACATTTGGTGTAATCAATATAATAATATAATATTAGTCTATGAAGCACATTTTGTTTGTATGTAGGTAAGACAAGAATACACACATCTGTACAATAACTACGCGACGGTCGTGATTATGGCTCCGATTTGTTGTTTGCCCCCTTACCTATATAAAAAACAATAAATATGACTCACTCTTAGACTAAAGTGCACTTGTCTATTGCACACTTGTGCACTGCTGTGACCAGGTTCGTTGACAGTATATGAGACTGCTAGATGCGAATTATTTTATTATTATAGCGCTTATAAATAAGCGCATCGTGGATGTAGCGGAAACTTCTTTTCATTTCTAGAAAAAAATGTCATATCTTGAAAATGAAATGAAAATGTTTTTAATCAAAATAGAATTACAAAAATTACTTTTTGAACGTCAAAAATTACATCTGTCAAATCTTGAAAAGCATAATTATGTACTTTTTCTCTTTCTTTTAGAGGTTTATTTTTGCCCATTGCATATATGCAATGTGACAAGCATGAGCGGAGTAATGATGATGAAATATGTCCCATATCCGACATGCTCGCTTTCCAATGAAGATGGCTCTCGAGCCGGTGGGGCCAGTATTACGGCGCGCCACCTCCAGCCAGGAACGGATGGATGCGCTTTTTTATTTAGTAAGCGGCACCCACGAACATCCGCATAGCACTTCTTCTTCATTCTTTCTTCATTTCCTCTGTGGGCCATCTCTCAAATAAATACATGAAATACATAAAATACATGACACGCGACATCATTTTGGTAAGAGGTAGTGCCACACTGCATGCTTGCATGCAGTCGAATTGGGCCGGCACGACCGGGGAGGTACCTCTCGCTTACACGAGACTGGCGTAAAGTGACAGCGGTGCTGTCGCGTTTCGTGCGGTGTGTAAGTAGCCGGTGGCCCATGGAGGTGGGAGGAGAAAGGAGGGCAGCGCATCTGTATAGCCTCTTTGCGGATGTTTGTGGGCGTCGGTAGTCATTAAAATGGCTCCGGCTGCTCGTTTGCCCTCCCTCCACCTTTTGCCTACCACACCCCACTGCATGAGGCACATAAACAGCATCAGAACAGCAAAGACATAACTTCACACAAGCGAGTTACTGAAATGCGCCGGTCTATTTCTCCGTTAACACAGCAATCACAAAACTTTTCAACACTTTATAACCTTTCAATAGGTAGTAATGTGAAAGCTGTGCCAATTGTCTCATGGTTAGCACGTGGTCACCAGATGTAGCAAACATTGTATTGTTTTTGTTGTATGAATTACTAATTATTGTTTTCGGTTCCTGTTATTTCGGTTTATGGCCTACTTAATAATTTGTACTTATTCTTTTCT
>LUGF01035294.1:269285-281773 GCA_001625245.1 Calycopis cecrops
AAGTAGTGATGCATTGCACGCGGACTGGGCTAGCACGGGGAGGTACACGCTTACAAAGCACCGGTGTGACAGCTGTGGCGCGTTTCGTGCGGTATGGCCCATGGAGAGGGAGAAGGAGGGCAACGCATCTGATAATGAGTATAAGGATGTCTATGGGCGTCGCGCGTCCGTAGTCGAGAAAATTACTCCGACTGGTCGTTTGTCCTCTTACAGTACAGTAGCCGGTGGCCCATGGAGGTGGGAGGAGAAAGGAGGGCAGCGCATCTGTATAGCCTCTATGCGGATGTTTGTGGGCGTCGGTAGTCATGAAAATGACTCCGACTGCTCGTTTGCCCTCCTATACCATACCATAAAAAAAAACACAAAAAAAAAAGTTTCAGTTTTACGTTCCCGAGATATTTATATATATAAATAAATGTATGTTTGCTTGTGTACATTCAGAAAGATCGGTTTGTTGGAAATCAGGTAGTGGTCTGATACCGCACGAAACGCGACAGCACAGCGCTCATAGACGTGGACGTTAAACAGACTCTTATTTACCCACAAGCGTTCGTAGTTTCATCGACGAATCTCAAGCGAGTGAAACCGCGGCGCGCGTATATATTTTCAAGTAACCAGTAATACGTGTAACAAAGCTATATATATAAAGTCATTATTGGCGTCCGGCGCATCCTATAACCATATACGACTGCTTTCACTAAACCTGAATCGCATTTGAATCTCTCCAATTTCTAAAGCTGTTTTATACTTATGCTTCCTTAGTACTTCGCTCGACCCCTAGCGGGACAGTCGCCCGCTTCGAAGGCTTTTAAGGCTTTTTTATGGTTGCCCACCATAAAACTCTTCATATAAGGACCCTAAATATAATTTCTTATGAAGTAAACTCCATAGAACTGAAAAGAGGCAGAACAAATTCAGGTAGTCGCTTTCCTACTAGGGACCCATGGGGGTCACGGAAATGGCCCTTACTGCTCGTTTAATACCTGGTACTAGAAAAAAAAAGAACTATTACAGATTCTGTTTTTTTTTTCTAGTCTGATTTTTTGGATTCATAACGCCGAAGTCGCGAGAAAAACCTAGCTATATCATAGAGTTGAGAAATTTGTTTGTGCAGTCAGCTTGAGGTCCATAGGCGCAATCTGTCTCAGGTGTAAAAAAATAATTAGGAATCCGGTTGGCGCGGGGACACCTGTGCCGGCCAGATGTTCCGAGGCTTTCTACTTTATTGGTTATATAAATTGAGAGCCTATGTTTGTTTTGATATCGTTTGCATGTGTGGAAGTACCTGGTCCATGGAGGGGGGGAGCAACGCATCTGTATAACCTCGATCGATAGTCATGAACATGGCGCTATGTACAGGGATGTAAGTTGCCGGTGGTCCATGGAGGAGGGCAACGCATCTGTATAAACTATGCAGATGTCAATGGGCGTAGTTATGAAAATGGCTCCGACTTCTCGTTTGTTCTCTCGTACTGTACTATAAAAAAATGTCCTTTGGTAGGTCTGGGGAAGCCTTAATGCATCCCTCATTTAAAGATTACCTATTAAAATTCTTAAATCCCCTTTAAAAATTCTAGTGACCCTAATAGAGACAAAAAAATGCCTGATTTTGGCCTTGATGTCACACGAAATATTCATGCCGTGTGGTCAAAGCCTTCAAGGCCAAATATTAAATAGGAAGAAATAAGTAGTATTTTATATTTATTCAAAACATGCCAACGCGACGTTCTCGTTTGCTCTCTCGTACTTATACTATAAAAAATCTCTTTTGGTAGGTCTGGGGAAGCCTTAATGCATCCCTCCTTTAAAGATTACCTATTAAAATTCTTAAATCCCCTTAAAAATTCTAGTGATCCTAATAGAGACAAAAAAATACCTGATTTTGGCCTTGATGTCACACGAAATATTCATTTCGTGTGGCCAAAGACATCAAGGCCAAATATTAAATAGAAAGAAATATAGTATTTTATATTTATTCAAAACATGCCAACGGTGGAAATATAATTACATATTATAAACATTATACATAATCTTTGAAAATAACTAAAACCAAACTGTACCTACCCTTACTTAGTAGACAGATCTATACCGGAAGAATGTCACCTGGCTCTCCTTACTTCCGCCAATAAGTGGCTACTGTAACACCCCGGTTTTTTTAGTCCATGTGAGTCGGACACTACATATCCGGGCTCTTGCAGCTGACATGTGTCCAGGGAATTTCTGATCTAAAATAAGATAAGATAAGAAAAATCTATGATGTGTCTACTGTGCACTTTCTAGATCACCTGTCTAATTTTCACCATGTACTGTATCTAAGTATATTATTAACATCTAGCTGCACTGATTTAACTACTTTAGTGAACTCACTAAATGGCTCCAACGGAAGACCAGTGCCGTTTCATGGCAGCAACATACTGAGTTGGAACCAATTTGTGACACACATAACTCTATGTACATATATATTTTATTTGCTTTGTTTTTCTTTCTTTCTCCATTTAAATCAAATGGTATGATTAACACCATTTGAATTTAATGTATTGCAAATAATAATTCTTATTCTTCTTATTCTTATTCTTCCTGTAGGTCCCTACCCCGCTGGTTGCTGCACCACCAACTAAAATAAATCTGTCGAAAATTGATCGTACCAACTCGCAAAATTTCATGCTCAACTGAACAACTTTGCTAAAGCTCAAATGCATAGTTTAAGATTCTATAAAAAAACCTACAAACAAACATTTATTTTGATATACATATTGGCACAAAAAAATAGATGTCAAAAAAGTTATTAGAGATTAAACCATTTTGTCCTTCATTTACTTTAACGACCTTATAAATTGCAGAGCTAGAGGATGATGATGACAAAATTCCCCAGCATCAGGATGATATTGATTACTAATACTCAAAGTACAGTTGTCTGGCAGATGGCCGACCAGCCAAACTGGCTAGAGTCGTATTGAGATACAGAGTGACAAACGACGCGGACCATGCTGTATATTATACAAGCGCGGCGGTGTTAGCTACCAACCTATTAACAGTTTAATTGCAGAGGTATGTAAATATGACGGGGATCTATGGTATTTATTTTATTCTATACTAGCTGCGCCCGGTTTCACCCGCGTAAATATCGATCCCGTGGAAAATAGAAAATCCTCCCATGGCATACCATAGGAACATTTTTTCGGGATAAAAACTAGCCTATGTGTTAATCCAAGTTATCCTCTACGTGTGTACCAAATTTCATGAACATCGGTTCAGCAGTTTTTGCGTAACAAACAAACTAACATACAAACTTTCGCATTTATAATATTAATAGGATAGAAATGTATATTTCTCGTCGCCATGCGACAACGTGAGCAAGAATCTAACATCAAGACATAAAGATGTCAATCCGTGCATAGTTTAGTAGTTTATGCTCGAAAGAATAACGTATATTTTTTTTTTTTTTATGGTATAGGGGGGCAAACGAGCAGTTGTAGCCATTTTCATAACTACCGACGCCCATAGACATCTGCATAGAGACTATACAGATGCGCTGCCCTCCTTTCTCCTCCCACCTCCATGGGCCACCGGCTACTTACACACCGCACGAAACGCGACAGCACAGCTGTCACTTCACGCCGGTCTCGTGTAAGCGAGAGGTACCTCCCCGGTCGTGACGGCCCAATTCGGCTGCATGCAAGCATGCAGCGTGGCACTCCCTCTTACAGAATATACTGTGTGCACGTATATACTGTGTGCAAACATTCACATTTATCCTACTAATATTATAAATGCGAAAATGTGTATGTTTGTTTGTTACTCCTTCATGCAAAAACTGCTGAGCCGATTTTCATAAATTTGGCACACTCACAGAGAGTAACTTTCATTAACACATAGGATAGTTTTTATCCCGAAAATGTTCCTATGGGATGCCATTGGAAGATTTTCCTTTTTTTCACGGAATCGAAATTTACGCGGGTGAAACCGCGTGGAGCAACCTAATATTTATTATTTATTGTATAAGATTGTCATGTTTTTTCGTGTGCACAATGAAAGCTACATTATCATGTTTCGTGTGGCCTATACGAGCTTTGGATTATGTGTAGCTTTGGTCTTTTTCCGATGCCTCCGCGATACAAATGAAATTTGTATAAAATTTGTCATAATTAATTCTTAACCAGCCTTTTTACTATTTTATTTATTCTTAACCATAAAACAGATGTTTCATCCGTGTCCTACTTTCGTGTTTAATGATCTCTATTTCATCATTGCCTCTTAAACATATTATATTATAATACATTATTATAGTCTCACTTAAAGGCGGCAAAATTAAAGAAATCACAGATTATTTACATTATTTATTGAGAGCATATATTTTGTTACTTTTTAAGCTTTTATCGTCACCGAAATGCCAGTGTTGTGTATTCATTTCATCATCGTCATCATCGTCGATCCGCTGCTGTGCATAGTCCTCTTTCAATGGACGTCCAAGTCCTGTCTCCTGCATCCATCCCGGACCAGCTATCACACGGAGATCGACTTGGGGACTTGTTTATTTATTTATTTAATTCTAAGTAATATTAGATTATACAGTTTAAATAATATCATGATACTGGCCACAAGTCAGATGGGGGTGACCCAACTGCTCGTTTGCCTCCTATGCTATAAAAAAAAGTCGAGAAGACGATGGATCAAAAACTACCGAATCGAAAAACCGATCGCGTTTGGGAAGACAGTTTAGAGCTGGGCTTGGAAGCTGTGATATTTTTAATATAGACTTATGTAGGATATCAAAAATCTAAAATTTAAAAAAACATGTCTGTAAGTAAAGTTCTTCTACCAAACATAGCTAAGAACCCCCAAAAGAACTCTGGCTATAGAATAAAAAAAAACTTCGAAATCGATGTTCGTTTGAGAGCAACGAACAGACAGACATACATTAACTGAAACTTATTACACTCTCCTTTTACTAAATTGAAAGTACGTATAGGTAAGGTGTATTTTAATTATCACATCTGATTCCACTGCTGCAATGAAATAATACCTGTTATACCTACTTATCTGTTCATATAATAAAACTGTAGAAGATTCATTCCACCCGGTTCTTATGCGGCTTTCACGCAAAAACTACTGGATGGATTTTGATGAAACTTTTTTATTATATAGGTGTTAGACCTCGGTAACATATAGGCTATAATTCGTTAATATCTCACTAACATTATACGTTACCATGGCAACTTATTTTCTAATGATAATACGTCGTGTATCATATATTATATGAACAGAAATTTGTTTGTTTCGCTTTCACGATAAACTACTCAACAGATCATCATACACATAAGTATTATTAGGTATTAGAAAGGGCATAGAGTATTTTATATTTAACAAAAATACGGACGCGAACGATGCCGCGGGTAAAAGCTAGTAAAATATAAAATTAATTATAACAAATACAAAGTCGTGTCCCAGAGTGGGCGGTTAAAAATTAAATTAGCGTCTGCCAGTTAAAGTTAACCGGAGAACATTAGTTACACTTGCGCAATTCACATAATATGTATCAGTTACCTCATCGCTTAATTAATTACTTAAGAGTTCAGAGTTGGCTCTGTGGTTAAGCCTTAAGCCAAGAGATCTAAGTTACAATCCAGAGTTAAATTCAATGTTTTATAAATCTAAGAAATTTTATATATTTATGATTTTTATTATAGAAATACATATAAATACTTAGATAAACCATCCATGACCTTGGAGGGATTTAAACCCGCGGCCCTTGGCGTTACATGCTCCGTTTATGCCCAGCTGTACCACTGCGTCAGCCATGGACATCCGCATAGAGGCTACACAGATGTGCTGCCCTCCTTTCTCCTCCCACCTCTATAGGCTACCGGCTACTTACACACCGCACGAAACGCGACAGCACAGCTGTCATATAACGCCGGGCTCGTGTAAGCGAGAGGTACCTCCCCGGTCGTGCCGGCCCAATTTGGCATTATGTGTGACTCTACCTCTTACAGTTTCTTTCGCAAATACGTTAAGTATTCACAGACCTTGTGAGGAACACGGCGCATAACAAATAAGAAGGAGTACTTGACCCAATGGATGATCTATGTAAAGTGGCCGGCGCTCTGATAGATATATTACCTACTAGCTGCGCCCCGCGGTTTCACCCGCGTAAATTTCGATCCCGTGGAAAATAGGAAATAATCCCTATGCATCCCATAGGAACATTTTTTCGGGCTAAAAACTATCCTATGTGTTAATCCAAATTACCCTCTATGTGTGTGCCAAATTTCATGAAAAGTGGTTCCGCAGTTCTTGCGTGAAGGAGTAACAAACAAACATACAAACTTTCGCATTTATAATATTAGTAGGATAAGATAACCGATTAGTACTTTGTTCCCGCCGTCCTAGTTTGTTATATTTGTTTCCGATACGTTATAAGCTATAGAACTTTTTGGAAACAATTAATTTGTGTATTTTTACAATTTTTCATTTTTTTCATTTACATTTTTTACAAACGCCAAATCCATCGACAGATAAGAGATAAAAATGGCATTTATTTATATGACTTATTTTAAAAGCTACAACAAAGACAGACAACTTCTTGCGAACGTAAGTAGGTTCTTGCGAACATATGCACCTCAAGCTTACACGAAACCGGCGTAATGTGAAAGCTGTGCTGTCGCGTTTCGTGCGGTGTGTAAGTAGCCGGTGGCCCATGGAGGTGGGAGGAGAATGGAGGGCAGCGCATCTGTATAGCCTCTGCGGATGTCTATGGACGTCGGCAGTCATGAAAATGGCTGCCTCGTTTGCCCCCCATTTACCATAAAAAAAAATTCAAATCCCAAAATCAATATTGCCTTTGATGAGTTTCTAAATATGGTTTGAGTTTTTTTGATTGGGTATTGGATCGAATTTCGTATTTGCCAAAAGACAGGCGCGTGCTTAAGCGCAATGAACCGCTTAGGTACCCCAAAGACACCGATGTTGTCATCATTTTGATGTCATTTACTGCGGCAATAAGAATTCCAAATTTTAAAGTTTATTCAAAAATGATTAGGATATTATTTACAAAGCTTCATATTTATTAACGTTCTAGTTAGGGTTTCGTACCTAAAAGGTAAACGGAACCCTATTACTAAGCCTCCGCTGTCCGTCCGTCTGTAACCAGGCTGTATCTCATAAACCGTGGTAGCCAGAAGGTTGAAATTTTCACAACTTGGGACAACAACAACGCCTATGGAGGTGGGAGGAGAAAGGGGGGCAGCGCATCTGTATAGTCTCTATGCAGATGTCTATGGGCGTCGGTAGTCATGAAAATGGTACAACTGCTCGTTTGCCCCCCTATACCATAAAAAAAAAAACTTATGTATTTGCTTTGCCGCTATAACAACAAATACTAAAAATAAAAAAAATAAACACTTGGGCGGGGTGCCCATACAATAATGGTACGGAACCCTACGTGTGCGAGTCCGACTCGCACTTGGCCAGTTTTATTCATTTCAAAAAGAGCCTGCATTCGTTCTCAAACAGCTCCGCGTAACAACAAAAACTAAACCGCTTACTTTTTCACCGACAAACATATTAAAACCTTTTTCCCGCATTCCCTATGGTGTTATTAAACAGAATGGCCTTAGGTACAGATGTCCCTTATCACCAGATGTGATTCCTCTATTGTTTTCAGTCGCAGTGGTAACAATAACTACAGCGCCCACGTGTTTTATTGTGAGAGTTTTACAACAATATAAAACAATAAAATCATTTATATAATACGCGCCAAATGCTTCGTAGGTTTTGTGTGAAAGTTTTTTTTGTTAGTCTCAAATTAGGAAGTTACAATTCATGAATACTCTTACCGCTTAGCTGGCCGAAGCCGTAAGGTAGATTCCAGTGGCGTATCCACCGGTTTTTTTTTTATGATATAGGAGGCAAACGAGCAGACGGAGCCATTTTCATGACTAACGACGCCCACAAACATCCGCATAGAGGCTATACAGATGCGCTGCCCTCCTTTCTCCTCCCACCTCCATGGGCCACCGGCTACTTACACACTGCACGAAAAGCGACAACACAGCTGTTACTTTACAGTTGTATGTTTTCAAAAGACTTCGGTTACCGGTGATGTCCTCGCTTGTGAAATAAAAAGCTTAAGTATCAAGGTCGAATAATCCCTCCAATGTCTCGAGCAGGAAAACCATTTTCTGGTGATAGATATCCCACGGGATAAGTAAGACTCGTTGGTATAAGTCGAAGATAACGGGGTTTTTGGGTCTATCAATGTTAACGTAGTTTTTTTTATGATACTTTATGTAACCGGCATAAATGATAAAAATATCAGGAAAATACTCATCCAATATTAGGCTTAAAAATGATCTGATTATAAAGCTTTTATCAATGTTATAGGTAAAAATGTTTCTTGCTTTTTATTTTAAACATCTACATCCTTTTCTCGTCTAGAAGTGAAACAGTAAGGTAACAAAACCGAACGTGTGTTTTTTTTTTTATGATATAGGAGGGCAAACGAGCAGTCGGAGCCATTTTCATGACTACCGACGCCCATAGACATGAACTTAGAGGCTATACAGATGCGCGGCCCTCCTTTCTCCTCCCACCTCCACGGACCAGCTACTTACACACCGCACGAGACGCGACAACACAGCTGTCACGACGTCGTGTAAGCGAGAGCTATCTATACCGTATAGGTACATGACATTGGCACGGCTAGACTAGTGGAACTGGGTTCACTTACCAATTACCTGGCCTGTAACGCGGTATGACCGCTCCAATTACTTTTATTGCTGTAACATTTAACACGCGCCGCGTTTGTAGACCTCACGCGAGGGACGCGGACCTCTATGAACACACGGGACGATTTTGACCAAAGATTCCAAGGGACAATTAAGGTCAAGTAGAAAACGCCTGGCCTAGAAGCTCTGGACCAGGCAAGATTTTAGGGCGGAAAAATCTAGGTTATAAAATCTCAAAGACATGCGTATAGGAATCAAATAAGGGCGACGTATCAGATAGGGCCTAGGACGGCGTCGAACCTAAATACTCCGCTGGTGCCATTTCTTAACTAAATTATATACCTTCGTTTAGATTCCAGAGACTCATCAGAAGGGAATGACTCATTAAAATGGATGGAAGACAACACTTCAAATGCAAAACTCCCACAAACTTAACACCCCGAACCCTAGCTCCAGTTACAAATGTAGGAAAGAATGCGTATCCTAAGTCCTAACATGTAAGAACTCACTTAAATGAACACTAGCTTCCGCCCGCAGCCTCGCCTGCGTGGATTTCGGACTTCAAATGGAGTAACATAAACCTTCCTCTTGAATCACTCTATCTATTAAAAAAATCCTCATCTAAAACCGTTGCGTAATTTTAAAGATCTAAGCATACAAACACACAGACGGCGGAAAGCGACTTTGTTTTATACTATGTAGCGATAAATGGAAGACTTGTCTTCATATTATCCCCATAATTACAATATCTCAATCAACATACGCTAAGAGACCGACCATTTTTATAAAAACTGTATTAAACCAAAATAAAACTTCAGATAAACCATATTATTTTTAAGATTAAAACCGAAGTAAATATTTGAGTTATTCCCAGGCAGGGTTATTCACGGAATGGCTCTCAGAGACAAGAATGGCCAATTAATTTAAACCTGGGGATAGCTATTCGTTACGTAAGATTGATTTATGCGACGTTTTTTACACTTTTTTTTAACCTTTCGGCAGTGCACTGTACTTTTTTGGGCTTGCGGTGTAAGGAATTCCCTTTTTTATATTTCAGATTGAGGAATGTCGGGAGTGAATTTTGAAAAACCACGACGTATCAATTTGAGATAAAGTACTTTAGTGGGAAGAGGAGGAGGAGACGAATCGGGACTGTTTGGTCAGGTGGCCCAATGGGAGAGCCCTTGCCAATTGTTTGGCATTTCACATTCAATTTTGATTTCTCAAATTAAAATACTCTAAGTAGCACAAGGAGTTACCTTAAATAGAATTTAAGATTTTCTAAGGAAGGTGTATCTAAGCTTGTACCAACTGCTGTTGAGATTTAAGTCTAGACAGTTGTAGGGTTACGAATTTCATGGTACCTCCAATCCTATTTGTTTGCACTTCGAAAATAGCAACCCTTTAAAAGGCTTTAAAAATGTGTTCTTTAGACCACACAACGGAAGTAAAACTTAATTATTGATTTTATTATTTTTTTTTTATTTCAGATTTTGTTATAATTGTAAGTGACAGTTTCTATTATCCTATGTTAGTAGTAGTAGTAGTAGATAATATTATTATCATTTACGCCGTCCTATGGCAATTTCGACCCAGTGCTGTTGGATGGAGCAGTCGTACCTGGCAGCAATCATCTTTAGGATGCTGTTGTCGCTGGAACGTAAACGATGTAGCAGGGACGATTTTTTTTAATACGCAGTTACAATGACATGTGATATGATATTTATTTTTTAAATACAAAAAAGTTTCACTTAGTTCGATTTTCATTTTAATCCACAGGCGGCTATAGGACGTTGAAAATTGTACTTTATAGCATTGAACTTAACGAACTTAACTTTAAATCACTTGAATTAAGGTTCTTTTTTAACTGACTTGACTTAGATCACAAATTTTTGTAACGGTCTCGCTAGCTTACTCCCCAAGCCAAGCGCGCGTATAGAAGTTTTACTTCAAAGAACCCTCGCTCACTAGATAGAGCCTCAAAGGTACAGCTGTGTTGTGGCGTGTCTCGCTGTGTGTTTCCAGTGGCCCATGCGCTGGAAAGTAGGCAGAAGCGCAACTTATTTGTGTAACTTGTATGCGAACGGTTACGGGCGTCGGTGGTTAAAAGCACTGCTCTTTTGCCCCCCTTTACAATAAAAAGGTGACATTTGTAAATGTTTCGACGTGCTAAGCTTTTTGAAACACCAAAACCCCTCCGTGTATGTCGATCTGACCGCGCTTCTTACGGCGTCAGAGCGTGGCTCGTTACCAATTCGGCCATTCGTCACAAGTGCTACAATGTGTTTCACACAGCTACACGTTTTTTACGTACAGCCTCTTTGGCCGCGTGATGTCAGTGTTGCTAGCACGAGACGTCTCTTTAATTCCAAAGTCGTCAAAAAAAGGTTTTCCTTTTTAATTCGTAAATATATCAAATCATTAAAATCCAAAAGAATAATTATACGAATCCAAAAGATACTGATCTTTTTATAGTATATGGGGCAAACGAGCAGTCTGTGAATTTTGATGACGAAGGACTTACACATCCGCATAGAGGTCAGGTAGAGGTTTTGCCATCCTTCTCCCTCCATCACCGCCGGAGACTCGAACACCGCTCGACTCGCGACACCAAACCTGTCTCGCTAAGCAGGTATCGTGTAAGCAGCATGGCACTACCTCTTGAAGCGTCTATTTTATATCGCCATGAGCTCCTTTGAAAATTAATGATGAGAAATGAAGAAATATCCCTCAAGCTTTTCGAAAATTTGCCGATGTGTCAATTTATTCATCGACTTTGGCATTAACCCAGTTGTCTATGGATGTCAAAAATGCCATAAAAAATGTATGATATAGAAAATATAAATATAATGTACTTTATAATCACCACTTCTACCCCATAAAATCTAGCAAAAAGTCACATAAACATTAAAAAATTAAGACAATGTGGCAGTTTTACGTATTCCACATGAACCTGGCAACATTGTTACATGTTTTATAGTTCAGTTAATAATTAACCTTTAAAATATTTTTCCGCCTCACTTTACACCATAACTTATGTTTTATTTTATCCATTATGAATTGATGTGTTATATTTTGGATGGCGTGACGAGAACTTTTTAACTACCATGACCATTAGGACCATGAAATGTATATCAGACTTATCGTCCAACCTAGGTGGCCCTTGGCAACGATGGTTGAAAATGGTAGTTAGACTCAAATTTCTCAATTCTCTCAAACCTACAGGCATATAAACCTGCAATCATTAAGATATAGTCAGATCGCAGAAAAGATAAGAAAAAAAACGTGTCAAAAAAAACTGTCTCCTTTTTTTTTTTTTTTTTTATGGTATAAGAGGGCAAACGAGCAGTTGTAGCCATTTTCATGACTACCGACGCCCATAAACATCTGCATAGACTACAGATGCGCTGCCCCCCTTTCTCCTCCCACCTCCGTGGACCACCGGCTACTTACACACCGCACGAAACGCGACAGCACAGCTGTCACTTCACGCCGGTCTCGTGTAAGCGAGAGGTAGGTACCTCTCGGATGAGGGAGAGAGAGGCCGAGAATTGGGCCGGCACGACCGGGGAGGCCCCGGTCGTGCCGGCCCAATTCGGCTGCATGCAAGCATGCAGCGTGGCACTACCTCTTACTCTTAATTTAATTTAACACACAATTTAATTTTATTTTCTTGACTTATTTCTATTTATACTATTTACTTGCTGACTGTACAAATACTGTGATACCTGTAAAAGTGCACGCATCAGAATTTCTTTTATA
>LUGF01035294.1:288627-321012 GCA_001625245.1 Calycopis cecrops
TGAGCGCACTTGCGTAATGCATTCCTCGGCGAATATGCGCACTGAAAACGGCGCACAGGGCAGGGAAACAGCAGTTCCACTTTATTTACAGTGAGAGGTGAAAAGAGATGCTGATGCTTCGTACGGTTTGTGAGTTTTCTGTGGCTCAGGTGGATTAGACGACAGAGATGCCTCTTGATCAATTAAATACGCCTTGGTGAGACAGATGTGCTGGTGGTTCGTGCTATTTTGAGTTGCCTATAGACGGTAGGAGGTCTAAACATATGTATAATAATTACAATACCTGATAAAAGTATTGCGAAAATATTAGCCAGGAGAGTTGCTTCTTGGTCACTTGATAAACCAACAAAGAGACGCTGAAGTTTCGTGTGACTTCTGAGTTTCCTGTGGCTTATTAGACTTGAGAAAGGAGACTCAGCTGCATAATAATTGTGCAGATTTCAGTTTTTTTTTTTTTTTTTATGATATAGGGGGGCAAACGAGCAGTCGGAGACATTTTCGTGACTACCGACGCCCATAGACATCCGCATAGACTATAGAGGCTATACAGATGCGCTGCCCTCCTTTCTACTCCCACCTCCATGGGCCACCGGCTACTTACACACCGCACGTCAGTAAGCGTCAATTATCATCACAAAGCTTTCAATGCAATTTTGCCCCTTGTATAATAATAAAGTTTATCACCGAAGTTAGACAGAGAATTCTTTGGGCATGTTACAAAATGACTTCTTTCACAGATAAAAGATAAAGACCTATTTCAGTCAACAGCGTGACTTGTTGGAAATTATATTTTTGGCCTAACTTCTGCGTGCCTTGCATATTAGCAAAAATTCCAATGCTTAAACTAGAATCTCTATTTTTTACACAGCCTCTTATTATCTTAATCCATCACAACAAAAACAAATCTGTCGAACCCATATTAAAACTGTACCACTTTGGCTATAGACAACACAAAAGTGCCACAACCTAATAAAACAACGACATGAGTGTGTGGCGCTTAAAACAAGCTATTATAAGCGATTATTTTGACAGGACGACAAGATGAACAAATGCTATGTTAAAGCCACAATGAGTGTTATTACAGACCCGGCAGCCATCGGGCTTTTACACTGACCGCAATATTTATGGACTACTGATCATATAGATCACGATTGACATTTGACGCCAGTTGTGAAAACATCAGCGCTGCACTTATAGCTGATAGAACATTCTTACAGGTCGTAGTTTTTAAATTCGACAATGTTTAATGTACTTTTTTGGAAACTTACCGATCACAAAAGCATTGTTTTCCCTGTGTTCACCCATATTTTTGGTCATTCACCCCTCATGACAGGGGTACATACCCTCCTCTTTTCTGTCTATCCATATATCTATCTTTGAGATCAGTGGGCCTGTATAAAGGCCCGTTGACAGCCCCACACCTGTTTAAGTTATTAATATACTGGTATTTCTTGTCTATGACCGCTCGAATATCTTGTATAAACAAATACAAAATGTCTTTGTAACCCATTTTGGAGTAAATTAGAATTGATACAAGCGTAAGCATTGACAGCTCGAGATATATGCTATAAATTGGGCTTCGTTTTGTAAAGCTGCTTCATCATCAACACGGCGTAGCTGTTCCATCCGAGGCCTGTGGCAAACTCATCAGAAATTCAATTAAAATGTATTTATTGAATAATAGAATTATAAAAATTACTTTTTAACGTCAATTAGAAAGAAAGAAAGAAAGAAAAGACATTTATTTGAACACATCAAGAGACAGACTTGTACATTACACATACACAATATAAAATATAATATAAATATTTCTAAGCTGTTTGTCTCTCGGATGCGTCAAATTGGCTTGGTTCGGCACAATTATAGGTATATCTACTGTCGGTTCAACCCCAGCCCTGTCTTGAAAATAACCGGTAAAACAAATTCACTGGCCCCCAGATGATCCTCTCTCTTTTAACATTAATCTACACCAGCGGTCGCCAACCTTTTGGCAGGCAAGGGCCGCAGGGCGGCAAAATAAACTAAACTTGGTCCACACTTATGATATTCCTACCCTAGAAGCTCAATTTACCTTTCTTTTAATTTGACCTCCCCTCCCCAATAACTAATTTATAAGACATTCGAGGGTCGCAAGTAGGACGGCCGCGGGCCGCGGGTTGGCGACCGCTGATCTAAACCAATGAACATTAGGACTCTCCTGCTACCGGGTGCCTATTTCCGATTGGAGTCCTTCGGAGACCGAAGGCTGACCACCTCATCGGTATGCTGCTGCTGTCCCAGCCCCAGCCACCAACATAGGGCTTTCTAGAACTTCAATGACGTAGTTAAGTCACATGTAGCTAGGCTAGTCGTGGCAAGAGTTAGTCAAAATTCCATTTCAAATTCGATGATAAGTTGGCTCTTTGATGTTTCTTTCCTCCCATCTTATTCTTATTTGCAGATTTTGTCCAAGAATTAAAAAAAAGGGAAAATCTGGAAATAGATTTCTTTGGTTATGTCAGACAAATTTAGCCACAGACCTCTTCAATTCGTTCATAATCAACAATTTCAGGACCAATAAAACGATGCAGTTATATTTAACTAACAGTCCAACACCTCGTTGTGATATGATCATAATACTCAACAATTAAGAATTTTACATAGATATTAATCATAATAGCCAGCATCCAGCGGCCTATTGTTATCAAACCTCACACGAGATGGATCCTTGAGATGTTGTTAGTTTAATTTAAATTATATTCTAGATCTTGTAGCTCAAAGGATATCCGCCGGTTGATATCGGAGAAAAAGACAATAGAACTATGAGAATATTCTAGAACATCCTGTACTAATCATATTCTAGAACATTCTGTACTAATTTGTTGTCTATGCCCAACAAACTTGTGGTATGTTTTCACGCTACAGGTTATGTTTACCTTTCTAGGTGCTGCAATATTTAACGGTGGTTTTACAGCTTGGCGGGCTGTTTTTTTTAGTATACGAGGACAAACGAGCAATCGGAGCCATTTTCATGGCTACCGAAGCTCATAGACGTGTTAAAGGCTATACAGATGCGTTGTCCCCCCTTCCTCCTCCTCCTTCCATGGGCCACCGACTACTTACACGCCGCGCGAAACACGACAGTACAGCTGTCACTTCACGCCGGTTTCATGTAAGCGCGAGGTACTTCCCCGTTCGTACCGGACCAATTCGCCTACATGCATGCAGCGTGGCACTCTTACAATGTGTAGAGATAGAACCCTTGTTCATGAATCTCCGATGGTTACAAGAGGTCTATTACGTCAGCAAAACCATTTCATAAGGCGGCAACCGGAAGTAGCTAGTATTTTGTTGCTAATTTGTTGCTAATTTGTACCGCAAGAGTTAATTTTGTTGCTCCGCTAGTTCTTCTAAAAAACGCGGTTTTGCTATATTAGCTATATTATATATTAGGCAAACTAGTGGAGCAACAAAATTAATTCTTGCGGTACAAATTAGCAACAAATTAGCAACAAAATAAGCCGTTTGATTTGTATCGCTAGCTCATTTAGAACCCGAGATGTGGGTTGTGGTTTTGCTAGCGTAATATTACGCTAGCAAAACCGCGTTTTTTAGGGGAACTAGTGGAGCAACAAAATTAATTCTTGAGGTACAAATTAGCAACAAATTAGCAGCAAAATACTAGCTACTCCCGGTTGCCGCCTTATGAAATGGTTTTGCTAGCGTAATATTACGCTAGCAAAACCGCGTTTTTTAGGAGAACTAGTGGAGCAACAAAATTAATTCTTGCGGTACAAATTAGCAACAAATTAGCAACAAAATACTAGCTACTCCCGGTTGCCGCCTTATGAAATGGTTTTGCTAGCGTAATATTACGCTAGCAAAACCGCGTTTTTAGGCAAATTAGCGGAGCAACAAAATTAACTCTTGCGGTACAAATTAGCAACAAAATACTAGCTACTTCCGGTTGCCGCCTTATGAAATGGTTTTGCTGACGTAATAGACCTGGTTACAAGGCTTATTTACCCCTATTACTTGTTTCTATAGCACTTTTAAATGCATTTGTCAATCAAAAGCCTAAGTGACTTTTGACAGCAAAAGAAAAAGATTCGTGATCTAAATAGATACTTGTATATTCGGAGAATGATCGCAAGGAGTGTTAATGAACCAAAAATAAAATCTGTGGTATAAATATACGGGATATTTCATTACAATATGATGATCAGATCGTGCAGATGATCGTAAGGAACTATCATTTCATAAGATAATAAAAAAAATGTATGTCGTAGGACGTAGATCATACACGGTATGCCATAGACTAAATTAGTTGCAATAACTCATATTATGTTGCACAGCAGTATGTAAGCAACATTTTAGTTTATTTAATACATACAATCTGTGATTTAAATACTCTGTATCAAGGGGCTCTGTATTAGGGTCGTAAGTACTTGTCACTCCTTATCACGGACACATACACGGTGGTGCCATAGACTAAATGAGTTGCATTAACAGCACAATAGTATATAGTATGTAAGCAACATTTTAGTTATTATAATAGATAAGATTTGTGATCTAAATAACCTGTATTAGGGGCAGATGATCGAGGAGTAGGTACTCACTCCTTATTATCCTACGATAGTCCATACATGTTGTTCTCCATACATGTGCCATAGACTAAATGAGTTGCACTAACTAATATGTTGCACAGTAGTATGTTAGCAACATTTTAGTTAATTTATTAGATAAGATTTGTGATCTAAATACCCTGTGTCAGGGGCAGATGATCGTGAGGCGTGGTAGTGGGTGTGGTTCTTTGTTCTGTGCGCACTTATTGTTTGTGGCCACGCGAAGATATTGACCTCATTGCCAATGTTTACTTATCGTAATTCTACAATTGCCTAATTCCATTTCGAACGAACAAAACGTGACTAAATAAATTTTCTAATAAATAAAATATATTAAAAGATTATGTCCACAATATGTAATATATTCCAAATCCCTGTAAATAAACTATAAAGACTAAATCCAGCAATAGATCGATTACGGCTGATGATAATGAGTATACAAAGGATAATAATTGCAGTTCGACGATTCAAATAAGTAAAAAAAAAAATTGAAGCCGCTGACGTCAACATTGTTTTAAACTCCTTAATAGGTGGCAAAAATTATAACACCACATTTAAAAAGTTAATTACAAATTTAGAATGTCATAGACAATAGAGGATCGCGTTCTATTTTCAAATCGCGCCAAAACAAGCGCCATTAAAATATTTTGTTTCATAAACGTATTCTGGACATTTGTCTCTTCAACGATATCGTAATGTTATCGTCACCGTTGCGTCATCTGCCTACGTCGAGGAGGCGTGGTCTGGACGACCAATACAGCCGAGTTAGCGGTTAGATGAACTGTTGAGACCATGCAATCATTGTGAATGACTTATCATCTTGTCGGTGAGAGAAACGAAATAAATGAAATTATAATAACGCTAACTCACCGAGTCCGGTTGCGCCTGTAAACTTTACAAATATCTAATTAGGTAATTAAAATTTAACAAAATCCTTTTCCTTTAAAGTTTAAACCTTCATAGACATGTTATTGTAGCATTTTAAAGGCAGCTGTAAGTTACACATTCATTTCTATAGCATGTAACTTTTATTTTTAATTTTACAATTAGGTAAAGCAATTTTGTTAAAAAGGACTAGTAAAAAAACCGTCACAAAAATAGCTTAAACTTTGTTCAGGCGAGCTCAATCATTGATTACTAATTAATTACTAATACATATTAATGGAATCCGATAAATAAAAATAATCTTAAATGCAGATTAATCGGTCAGTGGACTAACACCAAAAAAAATTGCAAATGAGACCAGTAGTTCCTAAAATTACGCGCGTACACACAAAATCGTTACAATATTTAAATAGGAAGTAATCAATTATAAATATAGTCAAATTATCCATGTAAATACAACTCTTGCATAATTAGAAACCACACATAGTTCTACAACAGGATGCCGTAATTTTGAAACAATAAAATTACGAAATAATATAATTTGATTGCTACTACATTTCGATGCGCCTCTGGCGAACGTTTATCACTTACCCGAAGGCTGCTCGAGAGTATTTTGATCAAATTATCAAAACGGAACATCCCATCAAATAAGGGACAGCTGCGATCACATAATTGTATAGATTTGACTTGATGCTGTGGTATTATCGATTTAAATGTGTGCTTTTAATATACTTGTGTTATTAAGATTTAATAATGATATGTGTCAAGATCGTGGAGAAGTGGCGCTCCGTTCTCTGCCTACCCTGGCGTGAAGATGTGTCGTTGTTGTTGTAATAATGGTGAAAAACTAGATATATTTTTCTGAAGATATTGTTGGATAATGTAGATATTTGAGCTCTACATTTTATTAGATAACCAAACTGCTGGGTTCATTTTAGGTAATCCTTAATTTCATTACTACTACTATTCACAATATTTAAAAAAATCATGATTAAATTTAGTTAGTAGGTATATTAATAATCACGGGATTCGGAACTTAACTGAGGTTAGTGTTGGTCAGCGTTGTCAGACGTCCCGACTTTTTTTCCCAAAAATGTGTTAAGCTTTCTTTCAAGACGTTCAAAAATAACATAAGAAATGGTTAGATGGAGGAAATAAAGAAAAACGACAATTTAAGCAAAGTAAATTTTTGTTCCTTTATCTAAAATGATTAATTTTATTAATAATTAATAATTCATGTCTCGCTTTCGGCGTCAGAGTCCTGCTTGATTTGCCCAAAACATTTCTAATTACCAGTTCGGCCAAAAAAAATCTGTATTTACGCCAAACTTAGTTACATGTTATTCCGTTGGGGCGAAATGATATATAATATTACAGACACACCCACACCGGAAACGCAAGGTTTGCTTTAAAATAACGAGGTAGATTATCATCAAATTATATCATTTCTTACATTAGAAAACATTTCATTTTTTAATAACCTCTCTATCTCTAGTTGACTTTATTGTCAAAGTTAGCTACTTTTTAGGACCTTTATAAATGCCGCAGCAACTTGTTTAGAATATTACCCTCCCTTAGTTCTCCCCTTCGATATGCCACCGGAAACTCAATCCGAACGAAACGTGACAACGTTGGCCTCAATTTAAGCCGGTGTCTCCCCGGTCGTAGCGCCCCTATTCGGCTGCATTGGATCTAACTCTTTACAAAAATATAGGCATCGATGTAGGTCTCAATGTCAGTTAAAAAAACCATGGACATATATATAGGAAAAAATAATATATAACTACCTATCATACATTTTCATCCTTTAAACTGCATGGACCTATCTCTTATTAAACAAGTAAATTGGTACCTATCTACATAATAATCATATAATCATTTATTATTATTTAATTGCATACTTTGTTACCTATCTACTTAGTAGGTTACTATCGAAAATACATGTTGAACTAACTAATTTATGTAGGTCCCTACAATGTTGTACAATTACCTACATAAATCATACGGAATATAAAATATTTCACATTTTAAATTCCTACTAGCACAAGTTATAAATGACCACATCTTTGTATTACTTATATACACTTGGTTAATAATAGCATCAATTTCTTTTCAGATTTTTTTTATATGGGCATTACTATGAGCACGTGTTCGAGGCGTTTAGCAAGACGGCTGTTTTCCGTGTATTTTCTGCTTCAGAGAGCGCGGGGCGGCGGGCGAGGGGGGTACGGTGGCAGATGCGCCTCGCAGCGCCATCTAGCGGCGCGGCGGCACCGCCAGGTGTGCGCTGCCCGCACCGCGGCACACACCCGCCCTCAGTCCGCCGACACGCTCCGCCGCGAACACACGTAATAACGGCTCACACACGCCGGCCGCACGCGCGCGTTTCGAACGTAGTGCATACACGCGACCGGTTACAATCCTCGAGTGACACCTCAGTGCTGTGTGACTTCAAGTGAAACTCAGTGCCTATTGCCAGTGATGGATTACTCTGCCGTCGATTGCTGACGGGGTTCTGTTCCCGTATATGCTCAGGCGCCGGTAGTGGACGCGCCAATATGCGCGCCCCCACGGTGATCCTCGCCCTGCTAGGGTTTCTGCCCCAGGTACGGTGTCCACGCAAAACCACGAATCCCTATTTGTTTACGTTCCGAATTGTAATCGAATCGCGAATTAAGTGAGGCGAGTGTATACTGTCACGATTCACATTCCCACGAATGAGGCATCTGAACTCCCTAGATCGTCCTGGATAGTCGGAGGGTGTAGGTTAGCCTCGAGTCGTGACCGGGCCTAAGCCAGTCCGGAGACGCGGCTGTGTGTGTACGTTAACCGAACAAACATAGTTGGTACATAGTTATAAAGAAAGTTCAGGTTTTAATACGGACGGCGCGGGGTCAGATGGGTCGCGAGACGCGAGCCTCTTCATTTAAAATTAGATGCATTCCAAGGCTTTGCGATGAAGCCAATTCCAAAAAGGATTAATATGCGATACAGGCATGGACGGGAATAACTCTACCAGACAACTAAACTCAAACTTAAGACGCGTTATTTTGAGCAGGGTTAATGGTTATCTTTAGTCATTTAAATGTAAATTATGAAATGTACAATGTTACAAATGGTATGTCATTGATATAATTTACTGTTAATAAATTTAAATGCATCTTGAGGTCAGTGCCCTTACATCAAGGCTCTAGTAAAGGTAATGATTGGTACAATAATATGCCTTTAATCGAGTAAAGTAGGACATAATTTATCATGATAATATTGAGATGTAGTGCCATACTACATTATAGCTAAATTGAGACGACACAGCCGTATAAAATACCTTTCACAATACGACCTTAAATTCTAGCTATGAAGTCGCGTTTCGTACGGTTTGACAGTCATTGTCCAATATGAGATGAGAAGGTGGGCAAAATATTTGTATAAATATTATACGGGATATCTATGGACGTCAGTATAAAAAAAAATACAAATAACTCTTTTGAGATTACATATTTAAGTAATAAAAATGTTTGTACATTATGAAAACGCAATTTCCTGTATTTAAACTGTTATTATTTATACATTATTCCACTTATAACTAATAAATTTATGTAACGATTATTATAATCATTATATTTTATGTTTTAAATAAGTACGTGTTTTGGATAATAGGTTATATTATTTCATGCTTCTAAATTATAATACTTGTGTTGTTGTTGTAATGTTACAAAAAATATAGTGATGTAACTTTAACACAAACGAATCTAACCCTTTGTATATCAATCAACATCATAACTCACAGGGACAGAAAGCCCTTATGTGTTTATAATATGGCAGAATTATAAGTTTGTATTTGTACCGTTATTATTGGTAACTCATTATTAATACGCAGTTGTATGCAACCGGTATGTTGGGAATCGATCTTACTTGGTCGTGTGATTTTCGTGCACTTTCCAGTTGATCTGGTTTTTTTTTAATACGCCGACTGTAATGGGTGGCAATTTATTGTGTGGTACTGTGTGATTTTGACACATTAACGAGATTTAAAAATCGAATACGTTTGTTTTTAATTTCTTACTTTCGTTTCTCACCAGACCAAAGATGAATGAATTCTCCGTAAGCTGCCTCTGAATTTCCTCCGGATGTGATTCATTATTGCAAAATCTTTTCAGTCCTATTTTACGCATTCAAAATAGTAACATAGTTTCAGTGTAAACAATTATCCTTGTCTTCGCTATAGCAATAAAGACGATGATGACTGACTGAAGTTAACATTAAAAAGTAACTGCACAACTTTGTATCCATACAATAAATACATACATATGAATGAAGTTGTCATTAAAGTCAACCGATACCTACGTCCTGCGGCGTTTCATCAATGGACCCATCATCCATTGAGATATATAATTAATGATCTTCTCATTTTTAATTTTGAACCCATTTACATTCATTGTATGCAACTGAGAAAAGCTTTTTGTGATAATAATTAAAAAACATGCTTTCAATTTTGTATAACAATATTTACTCACATAAATAAAATGAATTTTTTTTGCAATACATTTTACTAAAATCATGCACGAAATATTCTAAATTGAGATTTTATAAGTAAGGCTGTATGAGTATAAAAGTGTGTGCTTATAAAGTATTATAACATAAAAAGGAAGAGATTTTAAAATGATTCTTTTTTTTAATAGCATATCAATAACCTGGCTGGTATCGTGTATAGGGATCGCGTGACCGCCCTTCAATCGGAAGCGAGATCGGAAACACGTCTGTCCAAAACCGCAACTGAATAATCCAAATTTCCAATATTATAACGAAGGTTAACTTCGCATCTTACTGAAACCACTTCGAGCATATCGAATTTTAATTTTGAATCGAATAAAATTAATGCTTCCAACCAATTCTGCTCGAATTAAAAATCGATTATTTTTTATTGTTGCTTTTAAAATAATCTCGGCCTTGTCTTAATGCAGAAATACAATTTTGAAAATCCGAATTACATTATTCACACCATTAAAAACGATTTCGAAACATTGTATTTGTACATAATTTCATAGAATCATAAAACGGTTTATGAATTTATAGAATGTCCGTGTCCCAACGTATAGGTTTGTATTTTTATACGTTTGCGACATTACTGTATTTAATATCTAGATTGTTGGACTACATGTTCATATCTAGGACATAGCATGGTTGTTGGAATGGAACGTTGCGTTGCGTACGTTTTATATAATCAGTTATTTCGATTCCACATACAACCGGCCGTGCGAGCAGGTGCAACTTGCTCTCGACTACAGCCATCTGCTTTTGAGACCCTCATAAGAATTCAAATGACCGCTTAGTGACTTTTAATTCGGAAACTAGTTAATGTTTATGACATTTGGAGAAAACCATTTCTGTTTGTGAATATAGTGTAACCTCGTTCGGATACAATTTATACGACAGCAAATGTGCAGAGTTGGAATTGTACTTTCAGCTGTTCAAGCAAAACCAGCTTGACGTGATAAGGACTGATGATGATGATGATAATTTGTAATGCATAATACGTACTTATCTATTACGATACACGTACTTATGTATTAATCTAAAAAATACACACGTATACACATATTACTGTGAACATATTTTAATTACATTAGTACGTAAAGTGGTTATTACACAGTTCAAAATTACTAACATCCATTTCAGTTCAACTCCCACCCATTTTAAAATAAGAACAAACTTCTTTTTTAAACTGTTCTCAAAGCGCAAAGACGTCAAACGTTTTCGTCGCTGGCAAATGTAACATAGACACAATCCTATACAATTAGCATGTAAAAAGACATGTGAATTCTTCGTAACGGTCCAAAATGGGTAGTTTCACTGCAATTTCCATTTAACAAACATTAATGTTAGAGTAATCGTCTCGTTCAGTTTCCCAACGCAATAATTAATGGTCATATGTCATGTTAGTCGCATATAATAAGTATGCGAAGGCATTTAACCCTGTTATAATTTCGTCTATTGTCCGAGACTTTGTACTCTGTGAACCAACACAATTATATGTGAAATACAAAATCTTTATAATCGTTCGTTTTTTAAACGGGCCTTAACTATGTGAAAACTTATATTGTGACGAGGGCTTATAATAAACTTATTGTTAATACGTCATCCTCTACCTGTATAGCAATCAAAGATAATTGACAAACATTATCTCAACAAGCCTAGAACACAATACTATTATGAAACAAGGAATTTGTATGTAAATAAATATACATTCTGCCCGCGCAGATCACAATCAATGCCTACAAGATAAAAATATTAACCATTATGCTCCTTAAATATGTTGATTCATTTATTGAAATTCGTATAGTCCTAACTCCTAACACTTTTGACTATCAATTAGTCAAATTATCTCTAGTTAAATTAAATTACGTCGTTACATACGACACTTGGTACACCAATAAGCCGTTGTTCTTTAATCTGTTCCCATCTGTCAGACATACATTGACAAATGACAGATTCATTACCTCAGAGGCGTCACGGTCTATTGTGCATCCAACTCTTTCGTTATTCTATTCCAAACGATTTATTTAATTCTTAACTTTTCAATCTCGACCGGACGCTTAATTGATTCCCGATCGAAGCAGGGAAAAAAAGCAAAATGGCCGCCATGATCATTGATCAGATTACGCAATGTCGCCAAACTGGATGCTCGGGGAAGTGGAGATTATGCATTATTTATAAACAAGCCTGTACCGAGAATCCAACAAATTAATAACATTAACAACGGAGTTCGAAATTTGAAATTCAGGCTGTCAATTGGAACTGTGAAAATTCACAAATGGAATTGCGTAAACGTGTCAAATTGCGTAATTTGTCTTGTAAAAAGATGGCTCCTGCTAACGTGGGCTTCGAGTAAAGGTCGAAAATGACAGTTATATATGCATTTACCTCTAATAAACAATCACTTGTGCGTTGGCGTCGATTTAAGTAATATCTCAGTAATGACGACTCACACGAGATCTGTTTCGTCATTGACAAAATGTTTAAGATGCAATTTCAAAACAATCCTGTATGATTCGCCATTTAAAATAACGTGAATCGGAAAAGATAATAGTACTTCTCACAAAAAACCTTGATAACGAAATAATCTTATGCATACACTCATTTTACGCTGTTTATTCTAAGTTAAAATTACAGGTAGGTTGTAGTTTCTCCTTCGCGTTTAATAACATCGTTAAATTATACTACATTGTATAAAAGGTAATTCAATTCTTGTAGCTGGCAATAAAAATGTATTAATTTTTAAGGCAAATTTACAAAGTACATTTTAAAATGTTCCTAATTTGAATGGCGAATACTTTTTAAAGATGGCGTCGAACCTTTAGCGTATAAGTAGCGAGGTATAGTTAAAACGTGTAATCACAATAACAATTCAGCAATCTGGTTTAGATATAAGAACACGAACTCACTCTCGTCCGATCATAACGTACCGACGCACGAATTCTCAATTCCCTTGTGCAACGCTTAAATAACCGCAAAATATCTTATTATGCGCTTTCCATATAAGTTCCAGGCAATCTGCGGACCTATTACGCTCTATGTTCATGATTCTCCGCTAATTTCAAGAATCAGTGTTAGATTGAAAGTTTCTTTTGTGGCGATGCAGCTGCCGGCAATCAATGGGCGAACGCGGAGAGTAAAAGAATTCAAAACTTTTATCGCTATTTCCAACGTCAAAGGACGACTCTTGTTACTTTTGTATTAAGTGTTATAACATTAAGCTGTTGCGAATAGTATAAAAGCGTACACGTTACATATAATTTGATCTTGAGGCGCGCTATTTATAAATCGAACACCAAAACATGTGTTACAGGCTGAAGAGAAAAAACGAAAAAAATAAATCATACGGTGCGACATTCCAAATTTAAATAGTTGCCAATTTAATGCATTGGCCACACCGTCGCTCTATTATAAGACTGTTTAGGTGTTTATTTTAACACATTTCGCTTATAACAGCGAAGATGAAAAACATTCCCCTGTGTTTCATTATATGAGTTATTTTTAGATCGCGCTCAACCTGCCGACTGGAATGAGTGTTTACTCGTCGGCTTACAATGGTATTCGCATTACTCCTTTACTTGATACTACGTTATCTTTATGTCGTTTTCTAACATCACAAAAACGCTCAATCGTTTTGACAAACGTTTCATAACGTGTCCCAAACACACTGTAGCAATTAAAATGATTGGAATTAATGTAAAGCGATATATTAAGATGGTGTTGCGAGATCGACGATTATTCTCAAAATCAATTTGGACGGTTGGTTGTTGATGCTTTGGTCGGCGCAATTAATGTTACACGTTACTTTCCATTCGAAGCTTTAAAAAAACAATATTGATCACGACTCCAGCGTCGAATGCATTAAATGTGAAGTCGTAAGTTGAATTAATTAGATACAAGTTTAATTCAAACGACTATTTCCCACACTTATGATTACAAAACCATGTTTTGAGAGAATCGGATATTGATTTAACGTCACTCTTTCGCGAGTACACTGTAAAACTAGATTTATTTAATCTCAATGTTACTTTACTTTTTTATTCCAAATTTACATGAAGATCATAGAAGATTCTAAATTTGAAAACATGTAGAACATTTTGAAAATGGAATCATTAGTTCGACTTTATGCCGCAAGGTCTTCGTGGTATATTTATATTACATCAATCATCTGGACAAGGTGTTAAATCGCCCCAAGACAAAAAAAAGTTATTCGGTAGTCCGTAAGTTTTGTTTAATTGTCGATTTGTGAGACGCCTTAGGCAACTCGTTCACCTCACACGTTTATCAACATCCATCTCACAAAGGAATACCTGAATGAAACATTTCTTTGCGGCAAATGCAACTATAATTAAAAAAACAATACCCCATTGCCAGTAAAATGGGGTATCTTGAGTTTGTTTCTGGTGCATTTTTTACGTACCTGGCAATACCACGTGGATGTGATTTTATCCCTTTCTTCCGTTTCCCGTTGGAAGGAGAGAAAATACGCATCGGGAGGGTTGTTTCTTGACAGGAAGTCCCTTGAAATCTGGCGTTGTTTTTTTTTCATTGTTTATTTGAGGTTTTCAAATCCACAGACCTACCGTCTAGATAAGCGATCGCTTGAATGATGCATTGTTTTTTTTTTGTTTTGTAAATTTGACATGTCGAGATACCGGGCTTATCGTGGGAAACCCTTCTTACTTAATTACAAAAGATTGTTGGTGGAGAGATAACGCATAATATGCCTAATTAAAATAAGAGGATGGTGACATGTGAGACGAAATATGTAGCATCTTGTAAAATTATACGTCCACATTCGAAAGTTTTATGTTACAGAACATAAAAACCAGTTAATATCCTTCTTAATAGCTTAGTGCCCTTTAATAGTTGTTCACGAAAATATGTGGGACTGTAAGAATTAATTACAATCTAGATATTTTAATCATAAAAAATACGAAGTTATTTATTGCAACTGGACTTATAGAAAATAGTTAAAAAACATCGTTCAAATTAAAAAAAAAAGAACTAAGTTGTTTAATATAACTGGCAATCTAGAAAGAATTATAAAGAAAACATTATTCAAATTTAGAAATCGTTCAATAACAAATTCAAGTACACCGACCAAGAAGGATTCACTAAGTGCACGAAACCACTTCCTTCCGATGCCTTATAAAATTACTTCCATCGAACATCTACTAAAAAAGTAAACTTATTTTTTTAAGCAACATTTTATATACACGACAAAGGATATACAGCAAGGTGATATTATTTACAAACTCGCAATACTAATGCATAACTTACTGCAAACTAGTTAATCCCACATGCATAGCGACCAACTGCGCATTCTTTCAATGCAAGGGTTGCTACCCTAGAGGGCAGTGCGCTATTATTAATCGTGTAACGACATAAAAAAACCCATCCTTTTTTACATACATTTAACACGAGCAGCGTAAAGGCAAATTTTTATAAATAAACTAATCTGTCAGCGTTCGAATTGTTTTTTCCAAACTGGCAATAATCGATTAAAACATTGTAGGGGGCGACCGTGACATTTTTTTGAATTTAGAATCTTTTTAGTGTAAACATGCGTTTTTGAATTGACATAACTATGTAAATTATTTGAATTTAGAATCGTTTTTATATGATTAAAAGCGGACCTTTCTAGCGAATACCTTTGAGACTGGTATGAAATAATTGATGAAATGCGATTTAGGTTAGGGTGTCAGCGCTCCCCACGTGCATTTGCAGCCCCATTTTTAAATACATAAACAGTCTAGAGCCGTTAACGCCGTGGAATCGATCAGTTGGACAGTTGTGCAAATGTTAGTCTATGGATAGCCGGACAGTTTAAATATTTCACAGCTGTTTGGTCACTTATTATATGTTACTGTTATTTGAACGTCAGATTAGATTTATCTAAAGCTGGTCGCGATCTACTTATACATTTGAGAAACTATATTTTTCTTCAATTTCAAAACATGTCGATTGTTTTTTTTATAGTATAAGGAGACAAATGAGCAATCGGGGTCATTTTCATGACTATCGACGCCCATAGACATCCGCACTCAGATGCGTTGCCCTCCATCCTCCTCCCTCCTAAATGGGCCACCAGGATTGCTATAAACTTTTTTTTTAATTATTGTTTTTCTTTCGCAGGTGCTAACGTCTGGTTCCTTCGAGCTTAGGATAAAAAGTTTTACGAACTCATTGGGTAGGCTAAATAGTGGGCAGTGCTGTGATGGTTCCTCAAGTGATGCGCCTTGCTTAGCGCCGTGCAGGACTAAATTCCGAGTGTGCCTCAAGATTTATCAAGCTAATATCGATACGACGTCGCCGTGTACGTTCGGTGACATCACTACCCCAGTGTTGGGTGGAAACTCCTTGGATGTGCCCAACCTCAACGTGGAAGGATTCAGCAACCCCATCGTCTTCCCGTTCGACTTCACATGGCCGGTAAGTTCATATAAATTTCTAATCTCAAAACTATACTCAAACTTAAGTGTGTTCGTAGCCTACTTACTATCGAAGTCACAAAGAGCACTCAAATAGAACATGTTATCGATAAAGTTAAGAACACACAATGAA
Organism: Calycopis cecrops; assembly: GCA_001625245.1. Lineage (NCBI taxonomy): Eukaryota > Metazoa > Arthropoda > Insecta > Lepidoptera > Lycaenidae > Calycopis > Calycopis cecrops. The sequence continues at coordinate 305,217 of LUGF01035294.1, forward strand.
AACACAGAAACATTTTAAGTAAAATCAATTTATCATAACCGAAGAATATCGCTACATCTATAAATCAAGTAAGCTAATGGTACCAACAAATTCCAATAATGCACGCGAAGGCATTCGTCTGTACCGCGTACACCCTGGTCGTAAATAATGCTCGTAGAAAAAGAAATTACATTCGAGATTCGATATTCAAATTTGACAGAAGCGATGACGATAAGAAATAAGAATATAATTGCGCTTTAACAAGAGAGCGCGTGGGATCATGGTTTTAATTTTAATTAATTAATTTCGAGGTTGTTTGTAATAATGGTATTGCCTACGTTACTTTTACATTGCAATAACAATTATTTGTAAACGCATTCTTTAACAAATTCTAAATTTGAAAACTATTATTTTTACTAAGCACGACAAGTATCTATAAATATACAGTCTGAATGAATTGTTTCCACTATTACCTCAACGCACAAATACAATAGTTCAAAATTACGTCCATAATGCTCAGAATTGTTTGATTTACACAAATTGTAGTGTGGACTCGGGTTATAGAGTGTTATTTGCGTTTTATTTAGCGGTCCGCTTCAACTATCGTACCCGTGTAATGTTTGAACTAGCGCTTGCACAAGCGGACCATCTGGAGACGTGACATTTGGTCGGACCATAGACGAAATATTTTTTTTCAAACTATTCTATGCTGCCAGTACTTCCATATGAATTGGCGCTAAATTGAAACTTCCTGTTTAATTATGGGATTGTCAGTTGTGACATGCGATCAATTGAGGCGAAAGTGACGCGAAACAATACTATCCAGTTCCGATGACAGGAGCTTTAAGCTGTCGAGCCATACTAAGCTTAAAGTTTTAAAGCCCAGCTTCGAGCTTTCACGTTTTCCGTATGTCGCGAGATCCCTTCGACTATTATACGTAACTTAGGCAAGATATTAGATGACCTTTACCGTCATACTTGGGTGCGCCTTATTTTAATATGCCCTATGTTTTTTCTACAGTGACGATATCATTACAAAAAGCACTAACCGAGGCCATTTTTATATTTCCATATTTTCAATTGTAAAACGTTTATTTATGCATAAGGTTACATGGAATATTAGAATAACCGATTTATATCGCCATTTGATAGTGTCGTACAAGTTGCTGGAACGGACGTCTTGGCTTTCATTAAAATAGTTCAGTCTATAAAATCCTGGTAAATGAAATATTGTGATGACCATGAAAAATAAATTTATTCTGAACATTATTATTTTAATTTAAGTGACTCGAGAATTTTTCATAAACATATTTTTAATTCTGGCACCTTAATGAAAAGGATTGTTTTTAACCGTAATGTAGTTTAATTTTTTTTCCTTATTAAGATGAAATGTTAAAATAATGGCTATAATGAAACTATTGTTATTACTATTTACTAATTATTATTGTTTGCAAAAACAAACTTTTTATAGTTAATATTTCTAAGTAGTATTGGTTAAAGGTGAACAAATATTAATAGTATTACTAGTGTATAGGTTATTACTCGTTAAATTAACCATAAAATGCCGATCCTTTAATCCTTCTCAAGATGATTACAGTTGCTCGGACATTAACAAGGTTTATTACCCGTACGAACGCTGGCAGAAGTGGGATACATTTTTGACTCCTACACATTCCATCGCGTGTATTTAAAGTAATAATATCTTTTATAATCATACCAAAAACGTAATGTACATTGTACTACTTGAAAATATCGCAATTATATCTAAATTCAAATTAAGCGAGCGAAACCGAGAGCTGAAGTAGTGTTCAGTTAACTTTCAGAGAAGTATTCGCCTAGGACCGTTATAACGTTTAAGCGATAAAATGTGAATGCAAAAAATGTTTAAAACACCTGCTATTTTGTATGATTCTCAATACGAGACAGAGAGAGACGACACGATAATGTCAGACTACTTCCGCGCAGGTTCCATGCTAGTATTTAGCTCATTTACACAATGTCGGCCATGAACTATACCCATGGCACAAAAGATCCGCTTTGGATGACTTAAACAATTGTTCAGATGAGCCTTTATTACCGAGCGAAAAAAATTAAGGCCGAAGCTAGGAAAGCTAATCCTTCGTGGGAAGACAAATTTGTTGTTCACTCTCCCATAAGTCAGAAGCTTATGTTTTTTTTGTCTTAAAGATGTACATTTACATTAATTTAACAATAGAATACAAAGAATTCTTTAAATGTGTTGCCAGTATAAAAACAATATTCCTCCAATTAGCTAGCAACACAGCCTTTATAGTTACACCGTGAGACAAACTCGAGCGTGTTTTAACCTAATTAAGGTTAATTAAATCAAATTGCAATTCAGTTATGTCCATATTAATAATATTTTTACGAGCAGTTGGTAACAGCCATATTTTTTTCTGTCCAATATCCAAGCGTTTGCCAAGCGTATTAATTACATAAGCGATGTTACTGGCTGGATTTCGTGATTTTTTCTCTGCGATAAGGCCGTATGTGCATATGCGATTAATGTAACTATGTCGTATATGAAGAAACGCTTTACCGTGGAATAAGTAGACTAAGCAACGGCGTAACTAATTCTAGAGATTGTAAGTTATTTTGCATGTTTCGACAATAGTTTCACGCTCTGATTGTCGATAAAAATTTAAATGAGAGTGTTGTATCTCTGAAAGTAGCCAATGTCGACATTAACGATGTTATATGTTGCACATACCCGTATTAACATTACGAAACCGACTCACGTTTACGCTCCTTGTTCCCATCGAATAGGCGCCATCGGTAATTACGAATTGATATCGATAAAGCCGACATTAAAATCGATAAAACTTTATTCGCATATCCGCGCCTCAAAAACGCAAACTTTTGCACGCAGCTTATTACTACATATAGGTAACGTGATACACACGTACAGACTTCCGTCCACGTAGTTTTTATACGTAAGTGCTCTTAATTTCCTTTATCTCACTCGCACTGCTATCCTCTTAAAATACCTACCCCTACATCCGCTTCTTTTAATAATCTACCGAAGCGGCGGAATGCTTCAATCCCCGCCGTGGATCTTTTATCTCGCTCGGACGCAATTAATGGGAAAAAAAATCGAATTATGAAATGAAATTCCACGCTCGAAGATCGTTGTTTCAATGCAATTTCATAAGTTTCAAATTTTAATAATCGGAGCGTGGATAATTGGGCGTTGCATTGTTCGGACCCGCTGAACAGGTATTCGGCAATCTATTAATTAATGTCCAAAGCGTTACATGCGAATCCTAAATAAACCAACCCAATGACGGCTCAATTATGAATTTGGTGCTGAAATAACAAACGTAAGTGGTACTTTATGATTAGTCATAGACAGGGGAAAAGAAAATAAGCAACGCACAGACAATAAACTTTACAGCGCTTTGTTATTACACGTCTGCGAGTTAAAGAAAACACTCCTTTTTCTCGTAAACGCGCACTTACAGTCGGTTTTTTGATGTTTTAACTGCGTTTCACTCACGTTTACTACCGTTATTAATTCATTAGATGGTGGCATAAAATATTTACGTATCATAGACAATTGTTTGAATTTCGAATTTCCATTTTTATTGTGTTGATATTTTAAAATATTTGATCAATATTCAAATTTAGAATTTTCCATATTATTTAAACTGCGTTCCATATTAATGCTGGTGTGTAATTGATGTATCATAGACAATAGTTCGAAATTCGAATTTCCGTTTGATTTAAACTGCCATGTATTACTTTGGCATTTAGACCCCCGTTCTCACGTAGGGAGCGAAAGCCCTCAAATCTGCAATGATGAAATTCCACACATTCCCGTCTTTATTCATCACACGCGCGTTTCTAGGAATTGTGATTCGCAGTGCTCGCTCGCATGCTTCGACCGTATCCGCAAGTGAAGTGAATAAATCCTAGCCGTTATTTAGTATGGGAAGAGGTGTACTTTGTGCGTTCGTCGAAACATACGTGTCAAAGGCCAAGCGTCCGCGTTTTAATCATAATACAGCTATAATACATTCTATTATCTCGTTTATTTCGTCTGGCCGTGAACAAACACACCCAAAGCCTAGATACATTTTTAACAATATTACTCATCGTTTCTTTTTTTTTATATGCAAAACGGGTCGGTAAAAAAGGAGGCATGTCCGAACATGTACAAGTCATTTCTTAAATCCGGATGAGTAGTTAACAAAATTTGTGATGTTGACCCTTCTCAGGGCTTATCTGCCGATCGAGGGAGCGGGACCTAAATTTGTTAACTCGGGGATTTATTTTTTAAAACCTTGTAATTCATTCAAATCGTTCCGTTGTTTATGGCCGACATTTTCATTTTTGGAATTCTCTATGCCCCGGACCGTCCGAATGCCGGTGATGCCATGTGAAATTAAAGACGATCTTCTTTTTTCACTTCAGATCTCCAGAATTCCAAATGTGGAGTCGCGTTTTTCGCCATGATTGTAATTGAGGTCTATAAACTTTTTATGTCGTATTCACATACATGCACCGAAATTAAACCAGCGTTCGCTGTGGTCTAGTGTAAAATTACCCATGAATTATGGGCAGATATTTAATGTCCTCGTAAACGTGATTTATCCTTAAGATACGTCTCATGTTGGAGCTCATTTTTTTAACATCTGTTATAAAAAATAAACATAAATATTCATTATATACTTTTTGGCTTTCGATTACAATATTTGCATTTCAAACGGTTGGTTGATAAATAAATGTTTTAAGTGTTTAAAACACCAACAGGAAATATATTAAAAAATACTTTTATAAAACTTTTTTCAATTGAATTTCACATGTCAATATATTCAAGTATAAACAGAGAGACTAAATAAATACTCTCTATAGATATACTTACTAATAGTGTATTGACAATTGTCTGTTTGTCCTTTGCCATAGTCTCGTTTACCACGAAACTGCTTAGCATTCTAACCGTACCAAGTACACCGAGCTTGTTTATATACTGACCTCGATTTTTTTACGATATATAACCACAAATATCTCACGTATAATTATTCAAGCCTTAATGGCTCATCATGCATTTATATACGCATTCTTGTCATTTATTAATATAAATTAAAAAAAAGCGTGGACAAAAATGCTAAAGATTAATTTTATACCATCAATAATTTTTGGTTGCATGCATTCGAAACGCTCAGTCGAATTTGCATAACTTTTAATTTGACGTACATTTTCGAACCTCTCAAGCGTATTAACAGAGTATTAATTTGAATAACCTGGCAACACTGCATAAGAGACCCTATCCCAATGGATGAGTAACAAAAATGTCTGTGCCGGGACCGCGGCTAAATAAAAAAACCTGTCCCGCGCGACGTTACCACACTAGCAAAGTGTGAAATATGAAATCACGACTTCCACTTGGTCGGCTGTTTGCGTTCCAAATAACAAGATAGTTTCTCGTTTTTAATATTTAAATATGACGACGCGGCGTTCTAAAATAATGTATTCTAAATTTAAATTCATTCTTTTTTTAATAAATTGTGAATGACAGTAAATGATTTTGCCATAATGAGGATTATAAAATATGTCAGAAATGAACACGTGTGAGTACTGAAGTGCGCGAAAGTAATGGTCACCTCATTACACCTTTTGTTTTAAACCGTAAACATCCCAAGATGGCTTACAAAAAAGATAAACATAAATACAGAGCCGTTCCCACGTATCCTTACATTTGGGTTTCTCTAATTAATAACAAAATAACTTTAGAAACGAGCACCAATAGTAGTCTTTTTAGGTTCCCCCATAAAACGATTATCAAATCATTCCTCAGCATTCTTACTTATCTATCGCTTCGTTTAAGCCGGTAATATAATTTAACGCATCGCCTTAACAGAATTGTTTGAACGTCGCGATTCGGTACGCGATCCTTTTGTGGCGTCGAAAAAAGCGCAGATTGAAAAAAAAAGTATTTTATTCCGTGTTCGAATCGAAGGTGATTAAAATTGTCTATGGTCTACATAATTTAAAATTGGAACACGGTCATAAATGGAACTGGCTGAATATAAATCGCATCGAGCGAGATACGATATAATTGCCAACTCTAGGCGAGTCGAGTCGAGTTGTAAATATACGGTATCGCCGGCTCGGCACGATTATAAAGGCTACCTGTACACGTACGCTTACGTCGTCCGCTTTTTATGGGCTGCCTCGAGAGTCACTGTCGTGGGAACCGGCATATACTTACCAAGTACAGCTGACCGAAATGTTTTGCGGTCTTGATTAACAAATCAATAGCGTACTATGACTTACCATATTCGATATCAAACAGATCATAATTGTGTTTCGTCATCGCCACCAATACGTACTGTGGGACGTCTTTGAATCGATTCTGTAACTATTCTTAACATGACACCGAAATATCGATTTTAAAACATCGATTAAATTGGCCAAAACAACATCGAAAGCTTTAATTGCACCTGCGAACAAAAACGTGCGTTTTACCGTATACGAGCGTGTGAGGTGCGTTGGGAATTGATTTCTACTATTGATTTCCATCATCCGACAATGTTTATTGTTCGTTCTACGTTCAGATCAGTTCCTATGCAAATAGGCTCATTGTTACACTCTCTGATGCAAATTATGTTTTCAATCATGCAGCTAATTGGTCATGGACATCTGTCATCTGAATCACCCTTTAAGATGATCTTATGAGGGAATTAAATGGTGACCCTTCGCATCCGTCGGGCGCAGCTGCCTGACGTGAGGCTAATTACATTTGGTCACGGACTCCATTTACGTACAGAAGATTTCAAACGTCACTTGCCGTCATCGCTACGTCGTGTCTGTTTGATTACCTTATTGATATCGAATGACCTGATATTCAATTTCTTCGCTATTATCAGACAAATACAGGCGGTTGAAATGGGACAATAATTTTACATCGTGAAAGGTTAATATTACCTAATAAATTGTAAAAAGGTTGCCAACTTTAGTCGTGGATTTATAAAAATCGATTTGTTTATCATATTTAAATTTAGAACGAATGGCGTATTATCATTTATAGTTTTTAAATTTGGAACTGTGCGTTATTTAAACGTAGAACATGTCAGTTTTTGCGTTTTGTAACACTATGTGTTTTATCTGTGCCAGTAATTAAAGTTCAATTTAAATGCCGTATAGTTCCGCGTGCGATGCCTCCATTCCGCGCTCGGAACAGGTTTCTGCGTTTGGTTTTCTCAAAAGTATATTTTCGCAGAGCGCACCATAAAATCATAAAACCCATTGATAAAGTTGACGGGCGCCTTTGCTGTTGACTTGTCTGCTTATCTCCGATAATCGTTTTTCGACTGCCGTTTCGCCTTATGTAAACATCCACAAATGTCAATAGCTCACTATCTGATACGCGCCCCGGTTACATTTTTTATGGATCCAAGGAAACATTACACGATTCCATACTGGGCTTTAAGTAGCAGCTTTATCGTGCTTGTATTTTTAGACTTATTAAACAATTCAGACATCTGCTCTGCTGTTTCACCTGTCTATCATGTTGTTAATTTACGCTCATCCGCCACTCTGAGCGACCGTCGCTTTTAAACTAAAGGAAATATTTGAAATGTTCCAACGCCGCGCCCATTTCAAAGGTCTGCTCTTTTGCGATGGTGTATTTTACGTGTGTTTGGAAACAATTTATCTTCTGTTGTGTTTTAAATTTGGTATACTTTTAGTTCGATATTTTAAATTGAGTTTGATTGATTATGTATTTAAATTATGAATGCTCTTTGTTAGAATATTTCAAATTTAGAATTCTCTATGCTTTGTTTATAGCTATTTGTAAATACATGTCAACAAATGTTTTCTATGTGAAGAAGATTAGTTGATATTTTAAATTAAGAACCTTATTTCATTGGTTGATGTTTTAAATTAAGAATCCTTTTTGATTTGTCATTGTGTTCTATTTCTAACGTGTTTCTCTTTACAGGGCACCTTCTCTCTAATAGTCGAAGCGTGGCACGACACGAACGACACATCGAGATCAGACGGTGAGTCTAACGCAATTATACCACATAAAGAAACCATCGAAATTGTAAAATTCATATCACGTACGCCACGACATGCTCACATTCAGGTTTCACTGTAATTCTGGCCGTTTACCGTGCATTTAACGGACAGTATGTATATTTGAATGCTTATATTATCATATCGTGGAAGACAAAAATGTTCCCATGGTGTGCGCGATTGGTGTTCAAAGCACGCGGCGCGCGTGAGCCGCCTCTCAATGCGCGACGTATTCTAATAAAGTCAGCCTTCTGTAGGACGAAAATTTAGTAGAAATGTTCTAATGTATTCCGGTGGCCATTGACCGCATCTTAGACCAAAATATTCACTGGCAGATAACATCTCAAGTAACTCTATACTTATGCACCTGCCGGCAACACTGCTTCTATTTTAACTACAGTAAAACATGCACTTTGTACATACGGTTACATAAAATATAAAAAAACTACATGGTGATATTAATATAAACATCCCAAAACGGCTAATAACATGGTCCCTAATCGGGCAGTGAAGAATCGACAGTTGAGTAGGCACATGCGACATAGCGTGACTTTCGAAACGATCCCCGATGAAACCACACGGTATATACTCCGTCGAACCATTGCCTACGAATTTACAATTAAAAAAACAAATAGAAGAATCATTTGAAAATCGAACGCACGAACCATTCGATTTTCAAATAACCCAAAATGGCGGGCGCGCAAAATTGTTACGCCCATTCCTTAATTAGTTTTACATAACGCTGCACTCTGACCGACATAATTACTGACCGAGTAAAGCTTCGGGTGATTTACTTAAAAGATTTAGAGATACGGGGAGGGGCAGAGCAGGTTTACCGAAAATCATTAGCGTTCGAAGTGGATAGCTTAAGAGGATGGGTATATTTTTAATACGGCGCGGGAGCGATGGGCGGCGCCGGCGCACTACCGAGAAATGTTACCAACAGAAATCTAATCAAGCATAATAACAGGTTACACGTACGGTCTGTGTACGACTACTTCATACTTATTAATTAAAATACATTTTTCTATTTTCGAATTTAACGATCCGTTGCATAACGTTCTATTTTTGAAAAATGACAGCGAATAGACAAATCGATCGCCTTAGAAGGGATTCCTTACAATAGGCCTTTGTGATTCTTATTTTCGTTTCACCGTAATCTTTTGTCGCCCGGGGCGCAGGCCCGCACCTGGGCCCAGCAACCTTTGTTTACTTAGTGCCAAAAGTGAGGAAGTCGACTTTAGTTTACACTTCATCTTTCGTCGTATGGCTTGATATGGTAAAAAGTCCGGAAGGCTCGATTTACGTAAGCACGGGATGTGCCGACAGATGCTGCGCATGAGCTTTGTCTTAGCTTGTTTACGGTGTATACAAATGATTGTTCTGTCTCAGTTTACACTCTGTGCCGGATAATAAGAGCGTGTGAAAGAGACATTGATAACAGACAGCAATTACAGCGCAGGCGCAGCCTGGGGCTTGCTACTGGATGCTGAGATGATTATCACTACAGTTAGTTCTTGTCACTTTTTGTTTGGACCTTTTTTATCAACTCATTACTTTGTTTATTGAATTATACAAAAAAATACGAATGAAATTCAATGAATTGATAATAAATTTGAAAGACAGAAAAGACAATGAAAAATGGATTGATAATAAACTTTCACTAGCGGACAGAAAAAAGCTGATGATGATGATAAGTTTCTATTTTTAAACACAATATAAGAATTAAAACAATAAAATATTGATGAAGCTTCACAACAATAAAATCTAAAACAGGTGTCAAAAGCGCTGCCATATAAGGAGCTTGATTAACCCGAACTTTTGTAACCGTAAATGTCAAATCATCGCGTTTAGTGCGCAAAACAACTTGAGTCGAGTGTCGGACGTCAAGTTGACCGAGAGCTTTAAACTTTCAAAAGCTTCGAAAGCCCGAAGCTTGTTTATCCAGTGCATGGCGGGCTGAGGCCACTTTAGAAGTGGTCAGTTTTATAAACAAAGATGCGTCCATTGATTCCCACAGAGTTAGACCTGTTATGGCTCCGTACACGGGATCGTTTTTGTCTAGAAACCAGATCTCGCATCCGCCCGACGGAAGCTCGCGTGTTCCATTTCGCAAAATCGATTATAATCCCAAAATCGACGGCATCCGATCCGAGTTCTCGATTGACCTCTGGGCTCTGTAATTACGTGCCCGTATCGCGGTCCTTCTCTAAATGTGTTATTTATTTGTGAAGTCTTATTGGGCGCACCTTCATTTAATATCGGTTCTGTAATTTGTATAATGAGAGTAATTCTGATGTTTTGGTCTATAAAACAAATGCGTTCAAGAATTTAAAATTACTATGTTGTGTAGGGCTGGCACTTAGAGAAAAGGGTTTTTACAAGCTATCATCAAAATCAGTTTCAAACACATATTTTCTTTACCACTGTTACTTGTATTATAAGACTTGTTTGCCAGCCTTTATTATGGTTTATAAAATATTGTGAAAATGGTCAAGTGGCAGCCCTAGCACACCTGAGCCAAGTGCACGGTTGCCATAATTCTCCGGAGCACATTCAAGTTAAATTGCACGCCTCACCGGCTCCTTTCCCACACATCATTTTTCTAATTCCCCCGAACTCTGCACTCCGCTTTAATAGCCCCGTAAAACAACTATTTTTTACAAAAAACTACTGCTATTATTTACGAAAAGCTATTTTTTATCTTTACTTTGTTCTGAAATCCTAATTCAAAATAAAACTAAACAAAGACGACTCAACAGTATTTTTATATTCACTTTGTTGTATACGGATACATTCCTAATTCAAAAGTTCATTCGATTGTGCAACTCGATTTATCTATTCGATTGCGGATTAAACTTATCGATATTTATTATATTTTCTTTGGGCTAGCTCTTAAGTGTAGGTACACGTTTATCGTCTAGATTTATTACACAGATACGGATCGGTATAATCCAACGTTGAATAGTGTTCTCTGTGTATTCCAACTCGGTATTGCGTGTATTCGTCAGACATCGCAGATTATAGACGTAAACAGACTTAAATCAATTGAAATGTTATCGTACGCAGATCGCTGACTAAACAGGAAACTGAATTTTGTAATCGCACATACGGTTATAGATGTATAAAAAACATCGATATCTCGAGTTATTCGATCGATGTCACAGCATCGAACGCCACGAAATTAGTCGAATCGATTTTATGTGCTTTTTAATTTTGTTTCGCGTCTGGTTTAATTTTATCTGTCGGGATTACCGGCTTAGGAATGTACCGTCGGGCGTGGCAAAACGAGAAAAAAGTGGGCATACACGGGGAATAAATAAAAGAGCTGGCCGTTTCACGTCGAGACCATAGCTTTGATGAATGGAGGCGATGGTTTTTTTCAAATCATGTTATGTAAGCTGTACTTTTTTAATCATCCTGTCTTCATCTTGACACAGGCTATCCTATTGTCACTTCATATGGCTGGAGCGTCCGATGATCTCCACATCAGAACATGGCATTTAGTAGGCTTCCAAACTTTAGCAAGCGGTAGTGCCACGCTACATGCATCTGAATTGGGCCTTCAGTCCTTCACATCTGGGGAGGTACCTCTCGCTTATACCGGCGTAGTGACAGTGGTGTTGTTGCGGTGTAAGCCGGCGGCGTCGGTAAAATCATGAAGTTGTTCCGACGGCTCGTTTGATCCCTTATACTTTTAAAAATTAAATTCATCTACACTAGACACATATCACTGCCATTTCAGCTCGCTAATTCTATGACTTTAAAGATATCACTTCAGCTAATTCTTCGACTAGTTTTCACTAACTGGATAGCTTTGTTAACTAGCTGTGGTCCTTAATCGAATAAGCTCCGCCTAAACTGTGAATCATGGGAACAATAAGGTCCGCCGTAATGCGGGCGTCAACACAACAGGTCAATTTGACCCACAAGCTTCCCACGATGATAGACGGATTTCTTTTTTCGTAATCGAATTAAAGTATCCTTGGATACCCCAATTTCAACTCTAAGATGGAATGTTTAGAGTCCAATCTCTCTTTTTCAGATACCCTCATTGCGCGCATGACGAAGCAGAGTATAGCTGATGTCGGAGGCCCATGGATCGAGGAGGAACAGCGGTGGGGGGGCTCCGGGGGAGCGCACCTGAGGCTGTCCTACCGGGTGACCTGCGCGCCCCATTACTACGGACCTGGATGCAAGGTCCTCTGCAGGCCGAGGGATGACACCTTCGGCCACTACACCTGCTCACCAGCCGGAGAAATTGTCTGCAGACCGGGATGGACTGGAAACTACTGCTCCAAACGTAAGTTTCTTTTTTTATTACAGCAAGTGTTGTAGTCGAATTCGATTAGCACGGTCGGGGAAGTAACTTTCACTCATTTAACACCCGTGAAGTGATTGTTATACCGCATTTCGTGTTAGAATAATGAAGCGTTGCCTTCATGTTGATCTGAATATTATTAGAAATGAAGATGTCTATTGTCGACGGTTTATATTATTTTCGACTGCTCGTTAGACCCCTTATAAAAATAGACCCCATTTCGCGGCGGGAATTCGTGTGACTAGTTTTTAAATGTCCCAATTTGCTCTTCCTCATTAATCGGTCACAATGTCAAAAGTGAAACATCCTTTCATAAACACAATTTAAACATACGACCTTTGGGCGCTGAGTGCTTTCTAGCCGATACTGAGTCATTGAGGTCAAGGGAACAACATACCTCTGGGACTATCCTAAATAAATACGCTCAGAAACGAGGTGGACTCACACATTTTTATTCCATAATTAATTGGGCCCGGAATGCTTCAATTTTCCAAAGTTCAATAACCCACGAATAAACACAAGTTTTCGAGTTTAATCGCTTTTTGGGGGTACCCCTTTATTGTAATATTTTTATGAGGTATTGTATTGACCGTTTCACATGCACATTCGTATAATGAGGTTGTGTTTCGTTCCCGTGTCTTATAATGGTCCGTAAATTGTTATACGCTTTAATTGTTTTAAGCCAAATTAAACCATCTACAGTTCGACATGCTCTACAACTGTTGTATAATTTTTCAATTTAATTCCCTAACGAACGCCAGCTCATTATTTTTTTTACACCAATACGTTTCTAGTTATTTCATACGCCGCTGGTTTTACATAGTCACATTAAAAGCTTCCAATCAATAAAAATATTAGTGTGCCGTCGCACGGAGCGTGTGACCGGGCCGACAGTGTGGCATGTTTGTCTTTAGGTACGGCTGGATTCGTAAACAAAAGCAAGGTAGAATGCGGCCGTCATTAGCTACAATCGTCCGGCCTCTTTTTATCGCTTCTTACAATCGGACAGTGTGAAAAGGAGTTTATACAAAACTGAGATGACAGTGTGAAAAGGAGTTTATACAAAACTGAGATTTAGATAGTTTAGATGATGTAGCTCCGCGGATGTAAAAAAAAACCTAATGTCACTGGTGACGTATGCAGTCGTGTATTGTAAAACAAAGCGGCGCGTCTCGAGATGCATTGTGCCGGGCGGATGTCGCGTCGCAATCTCGGCAGCCCCACCTGCCGCCGCGTTCCCACACTCCGGCGCCGCAAAAAAACGCGCCAGACAGAGACGCACGCAGCGCGCCGCGTAGAGCGCTCTCTCGCTCCCGCCAGGGCTGGCCGCCTGCTGCCCGTGCGGCCCTGGTACCACCAGACGGGATCACCGCGAAATCACAATTTTCCGGTAAAAGCAAACAGAATGCATGATATTCATGATCCAAGAGAACCACACCGGGACCGTGAGACGTATATTTTTTCCTACTGGTATTTGTATATTAAAAACGCCAGCCCTAAACGGCGCATCGGTGATTACGAAAATGTAAAAGCGAGAGAAGCGGCCATAATGAAATGAAAACAAGGCCCGCACACATGCGCGCGTATGAACCGGGTCAAAACACCTTTAAACGAGAAACGAACACCAATCGAAATAAACTCCGTTTGACCGTGTCACGGAACTTGCTTCACATCTGCCGAACGGTATCTGCCTTCTGGGAACGCTTAACAATCCCGAAATCTTATTTGCATGTCCCGACGGCATTATCCAGCTCCTAATGATAGGGTAAACACTGCGAGCCCTTTACCTCCGCTTCATTTCGCCTAATTGTGAACGGCCGATGTTCTCACGAATATTATCTTGTATCGCGAATCCCACGCACCTATTCCGAATAGACCCAGATGTTTGTTTGTCCGGACACACGTGTTAAGGGACTCTTTACCTGACCTTGTTGAAAACTTCTTACCTTGGCCGCTCGCAGTGCGGCGTCATGGTAATCGATACCGTTCGTATTCACTGATAATAATTGATGGGTTCGGAGTACTTTCATGTCGTAGCTCCACTTAAATGGATGCTTCTGAAGTGTAACATCTCCTAGCCCGCTCCTGCCCGGATAAGTCTTGAGTGTATAAGTGTAATGAGCAATGAGGTAGCACTTGAGACCTTTCCTTTTGTTGCGCCGACAAGTGGCGTCTTAATTCTTTCCTACGAGCTACCGAAATAAACGCAGGCAATCGATGTATTTCAATCGCCCAGGAGCAATTCAATAATGTTGAAAGCGGATTTCGATTTCATTCAGCCACCCCATCGCACGGCTTCCAATTTAGCGGAGTGTACCGTAAGCCGATTTGCAAGTATTTCGAGAAGTTTCGGGGCTTTGTGCAGATTAGTCTGGCGTAGTCTAATGCAGGTTTAAATTATACGGAATTTAAACCTGTATTAAATCCGAGCGAGCGAATAGCCAAAGACTTATCAGCGCTTCCCCGGAATTATTCCGTGGCTCTTTTATTTGCATTCGCGTTGGTAATTTATGTATAAAATGGCGTCTTAGTATTTTTCTAGCGAGTTAGGGGACTAGTAACGGTCGAGTGACGGTTATGCTCCCCGCGCTATCTGCCCCCTTTGTGTTCGCTCCGATAACTTGCCCATGCGCACCCGACCGGTACGACGCCGACTCGCACTTCTCATTTCAAAACAATATTTTTTACCGAGCACACAATACTCGTTTGTTGTGAGGTGTACGTGTACGCTCGTTGTTAACCCGCAATGCATCGTGTGTGCTTCGCTCGTGTCGTCTCGACATAAAAGTGTGCTCGGGGTTTTACTGTACCACGTAAAGCATGCATTACGCCCGGTTCTTCACTTTCTAGTGTAACCCTAATCGCGGTTTTAGGCGTTACGAAACGGTTTATATAACTGGCGTTTAATTATCGAACAGGCGATTAGAATTAGCGAAGGAGTCGTGGTTAGAGATAAATCGTGCGGCCTCGTCGGGACGGTAACCTCTCTCTTGTCCTTTGATGCAAGTAAATATGAGCCTGTACCCCAACTGTTTCATTGTCTCACTGCGACGCTAACGAACCTGCCTTTTGTTACAGCGCGGTGCCTGCCCGGCTGCGACTCGGAACACGGCCACTGCCTGAAGCCCGACGAATGCATGTGAGTACCCACTTCGCACCTTTGTGCTAAACGCTCACGTCCCTAAATCATTCACCCTTTGTTCCATAGCTTTTTATTCGCTTGTTATCACGTTGTATACATCACTCAAGTGTGTTTTTTCATTTACAGATGTCATTCGGGCTGGGTGGGCGAGCTGTGCGACCAGTGCGAGCGGCATCCGGGCTGCGTGCACGGAACATGCTCCAAGCCCTGGGACTGCATATGCGAGGAGGGCTGGGGCGGACTGTTCTGTAATCAAGACCTGAATTACTGCACCAACCACCGCCCCTGCCGCAACGGCGGGGTCTGCCACA
>LUGF01035294.1:321250-366584 GCA_001625245.1 Calycopis cecrops
CGAGGGTCGGGCTTCGTCTGCCTGTGTCCCCCGGGATATGCGGGACTTGACTGTGCGGTGGAGGCCGATCCATGCGCCGCAAACCCATGCCGAAACGGCGCCACATGTACCAGAGCCGGGGATGGATTCCGATGCGCGTGCAAAACCGGCTTCAGAGGAAACAGATGCGAGATAGACATCGACGACTGCACCGGGATAATCTGCGAGCATGGAGGCACGTGTGTCGACCTGGTGAATGGTCAGAGATGCCAGTGCGCGCCCGGCTTCCTGGGACCGCGCTGCGAGACGCGAGTGGACTTCTGTCTGGCGAAGCCCTGCGCGAACGGCGGGGAGTGCTTCGTCCTGGATAACGACTACGAATGCCGCTGCCGGCCCGGGTTCGCCGGCAAGGACTGCAGCATCGATGTGGACGAGTGCGCGTCGTCGCCCTGCCGGAACGGAGGCACTTGCAGGGACCGCGTCGACGGGTACCATTGCAACTGCCCCGCCGGTTGGGGAGGGAAGTCTTGTACGGTGTCCCTAGCTGAGTACGCGGCGGCGAAACCCGCCGGCGGCCATCTAAGGAGGGTTGGGGATGAATCGCCCGAGGAGGAGAGTCTATCAGGGAGACACGTGGCGTTGATCGCCGCGCTGTCAGCGGCGGTGCCCGCAGCAGCGCTAGCAGCAGCCGTGGCCGTCGCTTTACTAAGAAGACGAAGAAAACGGGCCCAGAATGCCGCCGATGCGGAGGCGAGGGCCCAGAATGCCGCCAACGCTGGCGGCGGGGGCCGCGTGATCCGCAACACGTGGGGCAAGTGCGAGGGCCCCGTGCCCGAGTGCCAGAACGCTCACAACGCGGCGGCGGAGGAGTGCAAGAGGAAAACCCTCAACACGGAGAGCGCGGCGCGGCTGCTGGCGGCCCTTGACCCCCGGCTGTCGCGGCTCTCCGCCGACTCGGCGTATTGCGCTAACAGGTCAGTATACAACACCCAACTGTACTACTAGCCGTTGAACATTCAAATCGTAAAATGAAACTTTCTGAAGCCCAAGAGAAGCTTTCTGTTAATTAAAGAATTTTCATAATTTGATCAGAATATCCAAAGATTAGTCCATACAAACAAATGTAGAAACTAACTCTTATAAGTCAATTTCAATTTTTTCCAAAGTCACTTTTTCTAATGATCACATCACACCCCTAACCAGCACTAAGAGAAGCTACAGCTAACCTATTTCTGTATCGCTCACTGCAAGCGAAGCCAAAGCTAACCTATTTCTGTATCTGTTGCAGCGATACGTCGCTAGTGAAGCGAGCGCTCGAGGGCGGAGGGGTGTACGTGCTCGACGACCATTGCTTGCCGCCGACGTTCGCGACGCAAGTGTAGTGCCAGTGACGCGTCAATGGACACTCAATTATTTATTCGCAACGGACGCTCGTGCGCTCAAGGCTGTGTGCCGCGTGTATATATAGCGTAATCTGTAAAGTGACTTCCTGTATAGACGGCTAGTTCTGTAAGTTCGGATATATTTATTTGAGATAACGTTTCGTACGCCGCTGTAAATATTGATGGCGATATTTTGACCCTTTATCGGCAAGCGTCGCTAGGAACACACAGAATTTTATTTTTTTTAATTTGCGAAATGTATTTTTTTTAATCGAAATTAATGGCCATTCGGCCTTTGAATCCAAAAACAATTGAATGATATTATATATTTATTGTTACTAGTGCCCGTAGGATGGACGTATTCTAGTGTGGGACTAGGGTTTTCTTAAGTGTTCCGATGGGCGAGGACCGCGCTTGCCGTAGGGTAAAGGTGGATCTCTCCACTGTCTGCGATCTCTGTAGGTAACTGTGAACCGAGCCCGCGCGGTCTCGGTCCGACGCGCGGGTTTCCGCCAGAGGGACGATACTGAACCCAAATTCTCATTTGCCTGTCCTATACAACCTTTTCAATCTGTCAATGTCAGCTCGAATTTCGAACGCCACTGACGTTTCTCAAAGCGTCACCCGTTCGGAAATGGAACTGTCAGTCGACGTTGAAGTAATTTAAAAAGTTGAATAATTTTTGGCAAATAATAAGGTGAATCTGTATCGATTCTATAATCTATGTTCACGCCCCGCTGTCCTTCGTTTTAGACTCGCACCAGTATACAAACCAAAACGTGCGTTATATAAGATTTTAGACTAATTCATATAGCGCAAATTGTGCGTCTATTTTTTACGTTGATTTACTTTGTGATTGACTAATTATGGCCATTGTTCCTATCTTTACGATTGTAAATGAACAAACTACAAAAATCTTGTCATGGTTTTCGTGAAAATCGACATAGATTTTTCCTCACCCATACTTTCCAATTGGTTTAGGACCGATGCGAGCGCCATCTCTAAATCCTCTACGTATATTATGTGCAGGGTGTAGAAGTCGCGCGCATCGTAAAATGCAAAACGCACGAAATTAGTCCATAGTTTTAAAATATCTGAGTACTTATAAGAAACAAAATGTCGAAACCTAAGTCATTGTGTATAAAAAGAACTATTAAGTTTTAGTTTTTAAGTGTATCCTCCATTATTTTCGTAAGATTGCGACAATACAGTCACTAAGCCACATAAGACACTATATTGCCGGTTGTTTTTAACTTATTTATTGTAATCGATGCAGTACGCTGTTGGTAATTGATTCGCCCCACGTCGAGACACATTTTCAGTCCGAATTTGTGTCTCGATGTCTGAGAATCGCACTTTAAATTGCAGTTTTGTATGACACTTGTAGATATTATTTAAGTTGGGTCTCTTATGTGGCCTATTCGACACTTAGGATAATTAAAGGTTTAATCGACAAAATTGTAAAATTTATATCAAACTATTAATAGACTGATCGTATTGATGTTCTTTTGTTTAATTTTGTAAGATGACAAATTGTAATAATAAATTATGTGAATTATGAAGGTACCAACCAATGTCTAATCTTGTACTTAAAATGTCTAATGTAGTCTTTCATTTTTCTTTTTTGGGATATTTAATTTTAATGATATGAAAAATTTATTTAATTTGCAGGACCAATAAAATGACAGTATTTTTCTTTTATTTATTATATCAATGAATCCGTTACAATAGATGTGAAATTATAATTATTTAAATCATTATTTTTATAATATAGTTGCGATTGACTGAAGATTAACTTCTCGCTTGTTCTCTGGACTTTTATTAGAAATCATGAATGCATTTATTGTGAGTATACTGAAAGACGAAATAAAAATCATTCCATTTCTGATAAGTGAACTTTATCTTAGGAAATTCGTTCTCAATATTTTTTCTATGTTTCATTGCATGCGATACAAGTGAAATTATTTTCTATTCTATATTATGTAATTAGATAAAGTACAATGTCGTTTTGGTATATTCACATTTTCGTTTCAAAAGAAAAATGAAAGCGACCGTTATGTAGATGGTGAACATATTCCATAGATGTACCATGTGTAAAAGTCATTTGTATTGGTATGTGGTGATAGATGATAGCCGCTGTGTGAAGAATGTGTATTATTTTGTGCAGTGATGCAACAATAAATTAAATGTTAATAAACAATTGTTTACAAAAGATTAAAACAAGTATTTTATTTTCGCCATTTTCCTAGCTGACTTTGTTACTGAATGGAGACATGATTTATAATGATAAATATCTAGTGCTTCGCATTGTAAGTCTTGCGATATGTGTGTCAACAATACACGGTTTGAATTAGTTAGTCTATTTGCGAATAGAATCAAACGAAATATGCCTCAGCAGCGGATGATGAAACTGATGGCCACGGGCTATTATTGCGAGAGTAAAAAAGCCGAAAGGCTCTCAATTTTAATTACAATGAAATATATAATAACTCTTACTACTCTCTTTCGCTTTCAAACATAAAAGCTAGTATAACTCGTTTTATCGTCGAGTATAATCATTCCTGAGAGTTCAACCAAACAAACTCGTCAGCTTAATCTTTATATATAAAAATTAATGTTTGTATGTTCTTTATAGAATCGTAAACTATACATTTGATCATGTGATGGTCTTTAGCAAAGTTGCTGTGAATGTTGGTACGACCACTTTTCGACAGATGGCGTCACGCGTAGCAACGCACGCAGGGTAAAACTAGTTAATATTATAAAATAAATGATGGATAAGGATGGAATTTGTTGACATATCACCACATTTACCCCTAGATAGCCCCTTATGAGAGATGTGGGGGTCGCCTCAAGGGCCATGGCGCACGCACTTCCATAAGATTGTGGGCAAGTCCGGTGGTACCCGTGTATCATCAGGCTTTAGCCAAGGAACCTAGGTTTATCTCACTTATTATTTTTATACTTGTGCCCCAGTAATAAACAGAATAACTTTATCCAAGTAATAAACTGACATCTGTCAAATACCATACTTTTATGTGTTTTTTTAATATGGAATTTGACAGGTGTCAGTTTATTACTAGGTTATTACTCAGATAAAGTTATTCTATGTTTAATAATAAGGGAGTAAGGGTGTAAAGTCCCAACCTGCAAACGGAACATTTTCCCAACCACCGACGCCCATAGGCCGCCCTCTTTTCCCCCAATGGTCCCTCGGAAACTCAAAAACCGCACTAAACGCGACAGCCTAGCCATCACTTTGAAGCGATGTCATGTGAGAGATTAAAGTACCTCCCACCGTACGTACGTCATGTTTTCAGTATATTCCTATTAGATATTTTGTGTTGATCAGAGTAAAGATCGACTTAAGATTTTATTGCTCCATAAAATGATGGACAAATTTATGGGCCCTGCCCACTCTCCATTAAAAGCTAATTATGTGAATGAACTTGTGAGGTAGTTTAGTAGCCGTGACGTCCTACTTGCGGTCCGCGAAAGTCTTTTAAGAAGGTAAGTTGTTGGGGAGGAGAGAGAGAGAAATTGGGCTTCTAGAGTGAATATCACAAGTTTTTTTTATTTTATTTAATTTATGCATACGGGGATTAACGCGAAACATACCGTTATTTCTCCTGACGTTTCGACCCGGTTGCACCGACCGTGCAACTCGGTTACGTAACGTACTCCATCCCTACCATATACACACCAGGAAGGAAAGTATGCAATATGGTGGGCACCCCGAAGGATGTTTTGCCAAACGCCTGGCGTGTACAAAATCGACTGCAGCTGCGGTAGCTCATACATAGGCCAAACAAAGCGGTCTATAGCTGAACGGGTCAAGGAGCATATTGTAGCTGTGAAGAACCGACAGAGCATCAAATCGGCCATCGCACACCATCTTTTGGAGGAAGGCGCCAACCACTGGATAGAATTTTATCACACACAAGTCCTTTCCGCGGATCGCCATTATCACTCAAGAATGGTACGCGAGGCGATTGAAATTAGAAAGCACCCAAATAATTTCAATCGGGAAGACGGCCTAAAATTATCACCGGCATGGAATCCAGTGGTTGCAAAAACAAAACCTCCCTGTGATCAGTCGGTTAAAATTCGAATATTAAGTGACAGTGTCAGTGTTGTGTGTGACGGTACATGGAGAAAAATTAATATGTTGCCGACGCCGGTAGATGAAGATTCTACCGCGTCGACGGAGCCCTAACATCGCTACTCCAGTCATACTGTGACCACGGTCGGTGCAACCCGGCCGAAACGTCAGGAGAAATAACGGTATGTTTCGCGTTAATCCCCGTATGCATAAATTAAATAATCATGCAACGCGAAAGTTTAAAAGTATTTTTTTTTTTTATGATATGGAAGGGCAAACGAGCAGCCGGAGCCATTTCCATAACTACCGACGCCCACAAACATCCGCATAGAGGCTATACAGATGCGCTGCCCCCCTTTCTCCTCCCACCGGCCACGGGCCACTGGCTACTTACACACCGCACGAAACGCGACAGCACATCTGTCACTTTACGCCAGTCTCGTGTAAGTGCGGCCCACATTTAGTCTATTTTGCCATCTTGCGGCCCTTGTCTTTTGCCCTTGTTCTAGATCATAATTGAGTAGGCAGGTGGCTGTAGTAATACATAACAAATGGTGTTATTCTGATGTAACCTAACAAAATAACAGTAATTCGTAATTGCCATGGAGATGGGAGAAGGAAGGCAACGCATCCACAAAACCTCTACGCAGATGTCTATGTTCGTCAGTAGTCGTGAACTCCGACTGCTCGTTTGCCCCTTTATAATATATTATACTAGCTGCGCCCCGCGGCTTCGCCCGCGTAAATTTCGATATCGTGGAAAATCATTCAATGGCATCCCTCAGGAACATTTTTTCGGGATAAAAGCTATCCTATGTTACTTCTAATACCTCCAAGAACATGTGTACAAAATTTCATGATGATCGGTTGAGCAGTTTTCGCGTGAAAGGGTAACAAACAAACTTACATTCGCATTTATAATATTAGTATGATAAATTGAAAAAATATTTTTGGCCTAATTTCGGCGGCATAAAGGAAGCATAACAATTAATGTGGAAGGATATTATATCTGTTCTGTTTGTGTTGTTTTATTTTATGGGACTCAATGTGTCCACTCACACAAGTGCAGTTTCTATTTTCTCAATGACTACTGACGTCATAGACATCTGCATAATCTTCACCCCATCTATAGGTCCAGTGGCGTAGCGTGCTCTGGCGGGGCCCCGTATAGACAATGCTTTGGAGTTTGGGGGCCTTTATGAAGGATAAAGTTTTCTGACAAAAAAGTTTTTATCAATTTTCGCTAACGCTCGTTGGGGGCCTCTGTGACCCGGGGCTCCGTATAATTGATACGGCAGATACGGGGGTAGCTACGCCCATGTATAGGTCACTGGAAACTAACAGAACATGCTAAAAACAACAGCATACTACTACTCTTGTGGACCTTATTGCCACTTACGATGCTCTTAACCTCAAAAGACTCGTATCTAAACAAAATCACCTAGGACTTCAAATTCTCATCGCTTGTGCTTCAAAAAAGGTTAAGTGACTCTAGAAGAGGAAGTGACCCTAGGAAAGGAGTAGAACCGCAAGAGCCGCTGAAATCGCCAAAGAATGGTCCCAATTAGAGAAATGTGCGCGCTCCTCTCGTCAATATTCACACCAATGATGAACCAATTGACAGTAGAGCCAAATAATGACCTAGTCACTTAGTCAGACGAGGGGTTTAGGCTTTAGGGGCCTTATTAATAAGAGGATAATATGGATTAACACATAGGATAGTTTTTATCCCGAAAAAATATTTCTATGGGATGCCATGGGATGATTTTCCACGGGATCGAAATTTACGCAGGTGAAACCGCGGGGCGCAGCTAGTATTTTATAAACCATATAACTGTGTTTGGAGGTTTCCGTCCCGTCTTGATTTATTTCCGAGAGATTTTTTTCCGCGGACTTTTTTGTCCTTATTTAAAATAGATCGCTCACAACTGTATCGAGTAACGCAAATGAGGGATTAAAAGTACGCGGTACTTTGCATATATTTTCCGGTCCGCGAACCTCAAAAGGGGTAAACTCTGATCCCGAAAGGAGGTCACAAGACGAACAGAATCGCCATAAAAGCTATTTATTTTATTAGCACTCAAGTGTTAACTTGTTCGCATTAAAAAAGCATTAAACAAGAGGTCATTCTGCACATAACAGTTATGTTTTTACTCAAGACACTTCAGAAAAGTTTTCGAAAGTTCAAAAGAAAGAAAAACATACAAGCGTTTTCAAGCGTCTTAAGGCCTGCGCAGGATTTTGTCCGCGGATTTTTTTGTCCGTTAAAATAGATCGCTTACAACTGTATCATGTAACGCAAATGAGGGATTTGGGAAGGGAGGGAACAAAAAGTACGCGGTACTATTCTACATTTTTGTCCGCGGACAAACATCCCTCGTCTGCGGAGGCTTTTATGTGGATTTTAATGTTCCTTCATACTCAGCGCCGGATCAGGCTCTGGAGAACACGAGGCTTGGCGACCTTGGAGTTGGGAAGGGGGGCATTTTATGGGTACAAAATATTACCTTAATGCCCTTAAGCCCTACGGGGCCCGGAGCTGCAGCTCCCCGAGCCCCGGCCTGGAACCGGCGCTGCTGATAGCTCCTATAACTCTTAGGTCCGGGTTAAGTTCTAACGCATAGGTCCTTAGATTAGTCTTGTTCATATAACTATTGTATGGTAGGGAAGCAATTTCAAAATTATGTACCTACCTCGCTATTGTAAAAAATTATTTTATTTTTATGTTATTTTTTACATAGGAAATATAGTTTATTGTAGAGGATAATAAAAAATACGTGGGGTTTGAAGTATATTCCCGATAACATCGAAATAAACTGGACTGGCGGAACTGATTCAGTTGTGTGACTAGTTTTAAATACAAAATTAGAAAACAGTATTTATTAAAGTAGCCTCTCTCAAATTTATTTAAACCAATTTATATATACATTGGTTTAAACTAGGGTTGCCATCCGTCCGGGTTTCCCCAGATTTGTCCTAGTTTAGAGGGCGTCCGGGGAGCGTCCGGGCGGGGTTTTATTTGTAGTCCGGATTTTGATTTGATTTTTGAATCATTGAATTTATTAAAAAACTAAAATTAAAAATTTCAAGTTTTGGAAGAAATGTTTATAGTTACTGGAAGTATTTTTTTAAGTTCGTCATTTAGTTTAAAATAGCATTAAAATAAATAATAATTGATTTATGACCATTAAAACTATATTTTATTCTTCTGAGTATCTTATAATTATATATTAAAAATAGTATTTTCTAATGTCCGGGTAGGAAGCTCTGAAATCCGGGGTTCTTACGTGCCTTGTCCTGGTTGACAGTTTTTTGAGATGGCAACCCTAGTTTAAACAAATTTGAGAGAGGAGATTTATACATACATGAAATTAACACGTTCACTGCGCTGTGGGGTCTTATTGACCCATGTTGAACTTACATCCCGTGCGGCGAATTAAATAGTTCTTATTCACCTGGTGCGGAAGGCATAACTTTAAGAATTATTATTGAAAGAAAAAGACAAATAGACATAGCTATTTCCTACTTCAATAGGAACACTTTAAAATATTTAATACAATCATGGGTCAATTTGACCTCTGCCGCACCTAACAACAAATATTACTCTCCAGTGCGGCGTGTGGCCAGTATGATCCCCCCCCATCTGCACCCCACATCGCACTAGATGCTGCGCTCGCGCCATTAGTGATGCGCTGTGCAATGTAGTGGGAGACGTCGCTCTCTAAATGAATTGAAAAAAAATACATAAAAATATTGAAACATTAGGTAGATTTAATTTTTTGTTTGTCGGAAACTTTATTATGAAAAATGCCAATTAAAAAAAAATTGTTTATTTCAGTGATAATGATTCTGAAAAAGAAAAAAAACATGTTTACCGTGTTATAATATAGAGCATAAAAATAATACCTTTTTATAAAATACACTTATTAATTGTAAATAAGTATTTTATTTCAATAGCTACCGCTAAGAAGTATAAGTCTTAGTGCTTGCCATCACTAGTATTTCGATAACTTCAGTGCGTTGTGGGGTTAATATGATACCACAAATTGTACCCTCTGTTTAGGGCAAACCAAAGATGCAAGCTAAAGGCGCTGCTAACTGTAAGTTGCCAGGATGTCGAACTAGCATTCCTGAATGCAAAAAACACGGTATTGTGTACCAAAAAGTCATAAAAAATATTTATATCTAGAAATTTAAGAGAGGTTAATATGACCTCACGACGCACTGAAAATAAGTCCTGTTTGGGGCAGAACTACCCCATAACGCACCAGTTTAAAGTTTACATATAATGTGTTCGCAGTGAACGTGTTAATGGATAAGACGAAGAAAATAGTCTTACTTCCTAGTATTGACAGAAAATTACTATTGTTTATTCGGTTTTGTGATTCTGTCGTTACATGGTTATTTTTCAATTTTATTATATAAGCCGATTTTTATTAGATAAGCTGATTTTACTATATAAGCCGGAATCAAGAGTGAGATATTAATAGAGTTAAAAGATATAGCTGATGACACAGTAAGATTGATTCTATAGAAAAAGTCTATCAATTTACTAATGGAATGGAGCTTGCGTGCCTGTGATCCCGAAGGTCCTCCAGCTGTCCCTTTGAACCAGCAGGTAGCCGTGTGGACTGGAACGACTGGCGGGTTCGATTCGGACGCATTGGTGGTTCTTTGGAGTACTGGGGCAGTTGGACAGGATGGGAACCTGACCACATTGCACAATTCCGATTGTAGTAGGAGTTCAGAGGCAGCCGGACAGTTCCTAAGGTGGAGAAGTCTGGGCTTTCCACCGAGGCCAGTCTGTCGCTGAAGGGATCCTTGTAGTTGCTTGTAGACCCGGGCTCCTCTAATTATAGCGGCTGAAGGCACCCGCAGGGATTTAGTCGGCAATTACCAATCCCGACACTGCATCAGAGTCCCGAACTCCTGGGTAACGTACGTAAAGGTTACTAAAAAAAATAATTATCGATACTTTAATGATACGAGTACTTACCTATACATTCCCCCTTTTAGCTTAGTACTTTTTTTTGATATTACCTACTGATAGTACAGAGTATCGATTCGACGTGTTCCTACAAGCAGATTTTGGCCTTTTTACTTTTTTCGACTAACAGCCTACTGTTCGAACTATCGATAATCTAATAAATACGATGAGTCTTCGCAACCGGCGTGCTTGTATGTAGAGGTTTATGGATGTGGCATCTTTTTTGTGCGGTATTAATCAGGTGGAGGAGGCAAATCAAGTGTGTAAGGATGGAAGGATGTGCAATATGTGGCACTCTGTACTCTCTCCTGTTAGGGTCAACTCACACCGAAAGCGCGGCGAAGGGCAGCGAAGCGGAGCGCAGTTTATATGTCATATGCATTTCAACTTTATAATTACTATAATACTTATTATCGCATGAGAAACTCGAACAAGACGCGGGGATTACCGCGACTGCTCGAGAAGTCGCTGGAATGTTCCAGAAGTCGCGAGAATTCTATAATAAGTACTATAGTAATGAAAATGAAGTTGAAATTCATGACACAAACTGCGCTTCGCCGCCCTTTTGGTGTGAGTTGATCTTAGGGAATTTGCGTGAACATGTATGTGTAGTTGTCGTTGAAGTCGCCAGGTAGCCTGAGTGTGTGTATCCATTAAATAATTATTTTCACATAAGGGAATCGATGAAGACTGACATCCACTATAGCATATTGAAGATCACCACCAAATTTCAGTCTTTTATTATTATCAATCTTTTTCGTCTGTAAATGTTTAGTTATATGAATTAAGAAACTCAAGGAAATAATAATACTCCCATGTCCAGTTTAATAATAATTTTTATTTGGTGCCTTAATACAGTATTTACAAAAAAATACCTTAAACCTATGTTTAATATTAAGTGTCAATTCATTTACTCTATTTTTAAACTAAATAACGTCTCGTGTAATACAATATTAAATTCACAAAAAATATGTAACATTTGCCGCCAAATATAAAAATTCACAAACTATAAAATTTACCTTGTAGTATAAAATTCAAATACAACACATTCAAAGTACCGTGAGTGTGTAGGCGACAGAAACATTTCAAAGTGTCCACGAGATCACAAATTACAATACACGAAAACACATCACATTTATAACAAACATCTTAGGACATCCTAAAATTAATATATCAACCTAATTAGGACACTATGTATGTGAAAAAAAATATATAGATTTGACATAAGTACAAATATTGTACGTCGTTTTATAACTTTACTTGTGACAAGTTTTCCATTGTTCCGGTGAATAATAATAAATACTTTTACATAAGCCAGTCTTGTCATTGTCTGCTCATTCCGAGCTGTACCGATGTCATACATCTATGACAATACATCAATAAATAGCCGTATAAATGTACTGTTCATCAAAGCGCCGATATTGCGTCACCACGGTCAGGGGTATAGTAAAAAGAGCTATATGCTCTACTATTGCACATTGTAGCAAACGCGTAAGTGACGTCATGGCGCTAGGTGCAGAGATAGTAACCGTTCTGTCGTACGGTTAAAACAATGTACCAACACGCATATGACGTCATCGACGCTAGATGTACAGACAACATGAGCTGTATGTTTGTGATGTGTTTCCGGATCCTTACAACTAATAGTAAAGCTACCCTAGACTCAATCCCCGCTGCGCGGCGAGCGGTCCGTGTCTCTGTCTTGTCCGTCGCCGTTCTGTCTCGGCGAAACCGAGCGAGAGCGGTCGCGAGATCCGGAGCGCTCACGCGACACCGAGCGAGAGCGAGACCGCGAACGGGATTTGCTCTCCTGGCGCTTCTCGTCGCGCTTTGGCGACGCCTCCTTGCTGCGCGAACGCGACCTTTCCCTGTGGAAATAACAATAAATTAGTTTTGTAATATTATTTATATAAACAACATTTACTTTTTATTTTTGTTTTTTTTTTCTTTGATAAGACAACTTAGCAGTCCTAACCATTTCTATTAATTTGAATGATGAAGAGATGCAAATAAATAAACAGTGGGTCACTGGCGAAACTTTCAGAGTCTATTCAAGATAATTGACAGTTGTTTGTTGATAATTATTTGATTATTTAGTTTGGCGTGACTCTTATAAATATAGGAACGGCGGCTGCACGCACGAAAATTCATGATTTATTGTCACATTCGCCGGGTGCGCGGCGCGAGACGCGAGAGCGCGCACCAAGCGAGACACGACAGTTGCATATTGTATTTAAATATCGTTATCACGTAAAATTATCCCAATAATCTTTTTTTTTTATTATATATTCCTCTCTTTATATTGCTGCACATTTAGAGCGTTTTAAAATGTTATTATTATATATAGTCTCAAACCATTGGGTCAAAAATCGGCTTACGCTACTAATTTAAAAGAAATATTACAGAATAACAGATTCCTGGACTGCCTATAGTTTCTATCTAGTCATTGATCAGTTTCAGTTCAGATTATTTCAAATTACTTTTTTAGACAAAACAGATCTTACTGTACATATATTATGATTACAAGGTTGAATATAAGTAATATGATTAAGTTATAAAGCGAATGAAAATCAGGACAGACTATTGTCTCACTGTCGGTTTTGGTTCCGAAAGCTATTGAAGTTCAATGTTTTGCTATTATGAAATACATAAAATTGTTATACATATAAACGACTTTAATAATGAACTATAATAAAATATAATCTTTTTTATTCAAAAACTTTCAAGTATGTGCAAAAGAGATAGAATGAAAAAATACATATAATCTACATAACATTTAAAGCCCTACAGAAAATAAAGTACATATTTGATTACATCGAGAAGCCAAAGCGGAAGGAATATATATGTACCAAATTAACTACTTCACTCACCTCTTTTTCTGTCTGCATGTGGCAGGAAAACAAAATTTCAATAAACAAGTGCAATCAATAATTTTCAATATAATTTTTACTTCATTTGACTTAATGCCAATTGGTTTAATTTTATCTGACACTGATGCTGTGATACATACATACATGAGGATATCAGCTATATGTATTAAAAATACAATCAGATTAATTTATATAATAATTTGAGGTTTTGGTTTTAGAATGAAATAAACAGTGTGTGTGCCTACAGACATACGAACAGCATAACGATTAGCAAAAGTAAATATCATCTCATGTATGAATATAACCTCAAAAATGCAGCACTCGTGTCAGAGGTGATTGAAAGCACTGTATTACCTGGAGTCGTCGCGAGGGGCGGAGCGCGATGCGGAGCGCCGGCCGTTGCGGTCTGCGGACTTCCGGGCCGAACGCTCGCGAGACTCGCGGGGGGCAGAGCCCCGCTCGGACTTGTGAGACGGCGAGCGCGAGCGGCTGCGGTCCCTACGTCGCGAGCGACACAGTAACAACTTTACTACCTCTATACAACTACAGTAAAGATAATATCAGATGGTTGTTTTTTAGATAGGTTTTGCCTTTCACTCGAAATGAAAAGTCAAAACGCAAATTGAAAACTACCGACGAATTGGAATAAAGAAAAAGGAAGAAATCGATTGTACCGCCTGATATCATCTTTATATTACTACCTACAGTGATTTGTCAAATTTTTACTCCCAATTATTACTTCACTATTATACACATCTACATCACTATGAAATAATACTCAGTTAAAACAGGTACTAAAAAAAAATATAAGAGAACCTACCATAAAAAGTATAAAGCACAGGTGTATAACATTTATTAAATATACCTGGAATACATTTAGTAACAATGTAAAGTACATGTGAGTGTGTGCGATAGATTAGAAAATTTGACAAATCTTTACAACATATTAGGGATGTATGTAGACATTACTTATAAACACAGATTGATAGCTTCATGCATAATATATTTCAGCTTAAGTTAAAAAAGGCCATGCATCCGTTGTTTTTTTTTATACAAGTGTTGCATAATTAAACAGACCTTTCAAAAATTATAACATGGCATTTAGACACTAGCAACCAGCACCTCAAAATACGAAAAGTGGTGAAGAATCAAGTTAGCGAAATGGCTGGCGTTGATTTTAATAAAAGATCAGTTTATTTTGTACATATTAAATAAAAAAAACTCACTTTGATCGGGAACGAGATCTAGACTTGGCCGCTGGACTCTTGCTCTTAGGGCGCGACTTGGAGCGCGACCGGCTGCGTGAGGCGCGGTTGGACCTGTCGTGTGATGTAATTTGTTATATGGAAATAGACACTTTTTAGCTTTGAATAGTTTTTTTTTTTTCATTTTCTCAGTAAGAAGGTTATCATTCAAGAATCTTCAGCCCCGAAAGATGGTAAAATATAGTATCATCATTATTGTTTGGTAATGTACGTGAAAATTTCGAAAGATTTATACATTGTATTAATAAATACTTATATCACACCATGACAGACGTAATGAATCAAAAAATCTGAAAATATGGCCAAGATTCTTTACACAGTATGATTTTCTACCATTTTATAAGATGCTTTGGCATCCTTCTACATATGTTTACATTTATCAATATTATATTATTTTAACATTGCAGGGAAATGATCAGCCCTTGGCATGATTTTGTAACTGCGATCTTATGAGATGTAGTACAACGCCAAAGACATATTATAGCAAACGACTTTCAAGACTCACACCAACTAGTAGAAGTGAATTATTTTCGTTATTGTTTATTGGAAAAACTAAATTTTTTTACGAAAATATCATTCTTTTGCAAGTATTGCCTAAATGCATTGACATTGGGATACGCCACATTCAGCTAAAGTGCAGCCTCAAGTTTATTGCACGATCCCTATGTGACCGGGGCGTGGCACGTGTACCTGGAGCGGCGACGGTCGCGGCTGCGGCTGCGGCTGCGCGACGACGTCGCGGAGCGACTACGGCGCCGCGAGGAGCGCCGGTCCTCTACTAGCCGGATACGACGCCCGTTCAGCTCAGTCCCGTCCAACTTCTCTATGGCGGCTCGCATGTCCGAGTGAGTCGCGAACTCTACCACGCTGAAATTATAATATGCACATTAATTAAATATGGTAATTGAATGATTGATGCAAATCTATTTTGTTATCATCAGATTATAAATTGTCATCAAGGTTTTCAGCCCCGAAAGATGGTAAATAAACAATATCATCATGTCAAACTTAATGTTCGTTGATCGAATACTAAGCATGAACACCAATATATGAATATACATACATAATCATAATATGACATCTTCAGAGATCAGAAAGCCACTTTCATAAACCGTAAGGTATGTGTATTATAACATTTATCTTTCACTTACCCTTCATTTCTATGTTGTTTGTGTGCATCCGCATAAGTAACCTCCCCGGCTTGACGCATGTAATCCTTCAAATCCTGCAAGCCGATGCAATATGTTAAATATCATAGTTACGAAACTCACCAAATATCTTTTTTAAAGTCATTCTCAGATAGAAAGTTAGCATCAAGGTCTTCAGCCCCGAAAGATGGTAAATAAACAATATCATCAT
Source organism: Calycopis cecrops (assembly GCA_001625245.1). Taxonomy (NCBI): domain Eukaryota; kingdom Metazoa; phylum Arthropoda; class Insecta; order Lepidoptera; family Lycaenidae; genus Calycopis; species Calycopis cecrops. The sequence goes on from LUGF01035294.1 coordinate 337,195, forward strand.
GACTTGAAAAAAGATAATGTGCCCTAATATTACCACAATCATCTGTGCATAGCTTGAATATGAGGGGGGAACTAAAAATAAAAAGTGCCCAAACAGATTTCATAATTATCACATAATTGGTTATCATTTCTTATGTCTTGTTGAAGGGTAATTCATCCATAGCTTGTTCTCTGTAGTTAGAATCCTTAGTATTATTAGCTCAGATTTAGACATGTGGTGATACCATCTTTAACTTTCAATCTCTTCAGATATCTTCTGGTGTTGGTTCCAGTATATTAATTGCTAGCATATCCCATCACCTTTAGGATCGTGGCTGGATAATCTCCTAGTAGTTGGTCTTTCTGTATTGGTAAATTCTGTACCTCTCTCTCTCTTATAATCTCTTGTTTTTTAACTCTCTCTGCTGCTTTCTCCTTTACATGTGAATAACTCTTCTGCCCCATTTCCTTGTCTTTCTAGTAGTCGGATGTAACTGGTTATGGAAGGTTCTAGAAGGATGTTGGTTCTTTCCTCAAATCGTCATGATTGCCAGGAGTTCCACGTCAGTGTCCATTGATCTAACCATGTATTTTCTCCACACTATGTTGATTATTGTTCCATCCATCACCACATTACAGGTAAATAAGAAATAAAAACCAATACATAACCAACAATTAAAAAAGCTATTTGTGCACCAATGACAAGTAATTTAATGATGAAAAAGATTCACAACGGTGGCTCAGTATAGTGGTCACCATTATGAATGCAAACTTAAATTAAACAATGTGAGGAATGAATCAAAATGGGATTGCACATAACGAGATCGGCTCCTGTGTGCCCCCTTGGTCCACTTTACCTTAGCGGGGACACGGGGCAGCTGGGCGGGTCATCTAGTCCGGCAGGTAGGCACTGAGCGGCTCCAATACCCTCCTAATCATCGGCTCACACTGACCACATCTCTCACGGGCTACATCAGGGAACGTGGGCTCTGGGCACGAAACGCAGCCTTCTGTCGTTATTTAAAAATTATCTATGAGCTTCAAGTTTTATATATTTCATTGATTTTATATAAACAAACTGTATTTAAATGTAATGAATGTTATAAAAACTTTAAGCTAAAAGAGATAGTAAAATGTAAAAGCTACTTTAAGTTTAAATATTTTAGCTGCAAGATTGAATAAAAAAAAAATGATTTTGAATTTGATGCCTTCTTGTTGCATGTCATCCTTCCAGTCTGGTCATTGAATGCACCTCGCTTGTTACCGTCTCCTTAGGTTTTGTCCAGCCTCGTCTTCGTCAATTCCATTGGCAATAATCTCTGTGTCTCATCTTGTCTGGGATTTGTTTGACCACATCTTGTTCCATTGGATAATCCGTTTCTCGTGTCCCGAAGATTTGTTTATCGAATGCTCGCACCCAAAGTCCGATCCCTGGTAGTCCGCCCAACCCAGATGGCCATAGCTGCATACCCTGAATGACAGTGATTGGGTGATGGTGACGGTTGGATCCAGTCAGTTTCTTACCTGCCAGCTAATGCGACTAGACAGATTTTCGACGATTAGACGATACTCCGTGCGCGTAGGCGGTCCGTATCTGTAATTGGAGTCACTGTAAACAAAAATTTCTATTTCACATAATGGTGTTTCATTGTAAAACATTCTTAGCTAAACTTAATTCTGCTTAAATTTATTTACTATTATAGAAAATATATTACTTGTATTTTGTCCATGATTCTTAGGTTAAAGAAAAAATGTTATTATCTTGATATGCATACAAATAAAGTAATTTATTTGAAACTACTTCATGTAAAAAAAATATATAAGTTATTACTCAAAATGTTATATAAAATTATAATGGTAACAAGTAGTTCATCTAACAGATTGATAACAGAATATACTACATTGTCTCCCAAATAATAACAACTTTATCAATGCCGCACCAGGTAGACGGTAGATACAAACGGCAACGTCGACATATAGTGTGTTTATAACCGAAAATTACGATTGTATGTACCATAGTAAATATTATGTTATCGAGCTGGGCTCCTAGTCATGCTTCTCTATGGACATGAGTGCTTGTCTATAGCTGGTGCGGTGGTTACAGACGGCGGCGAGGCAAATAGATATATCTATTGAGTGTGTTTATGATCATGAGTGTGACTGTGGTCAATGGTAATGTATGGGCATGTTTTTTTTGTGTATATAGCCGGTCCTGAGGTTTGTAGACAGACGATAAGACGGCGGTTAGGTATAGTGTATGTGTCTATGGACGTGTGTCTACGGACATGTGTGTTTACTGCGATCATATTGTGATACAGACGGCGGCGTGGGCGCGGTGCGCGCACGCGACGGCGGCGACGCTCGCGGGCGGCGCGGCGGCTCGCGCTCGCGGCTGCGCCAGCGGTCGGACCCGCGGGGCGTGCCGCGCGCGCGCTCCACCGACACCCTACAACAAGCGACTCACTCGTATCGCGACCGGCCGCGGTCGCGCTCGTAGTAGCGGTCGCGCCGATTGCGGTCCGCGCTGCGGTCGATTCCCCTCGCCGGCTCCACCACGACCCTGTAGCACACCCGTTGGCCACCGTTAAGCTTTGACTACCATATTAGAGGTGCCGTCATATATCACTCGTAATACAGCAGTGAAAACGACACTAGAATATCTACTATGTCAACTTTGCTCTCCAGAATATCATACATTTTATAGATTAATATTCTAGTGACGTCATGCATTGCTGTTATGAACGGCCCTTCTATTTAGGAAATCAAAGATTCAGCTAACCCATATTTACCATGTCACCCACCACCCAGACCAATCCAAACATGACATTTTTACTTTTTTATTTTTATTCCCGGTTTTTCCACATTTATGATATTTATATTGCAATAAATCAATAATGAAAGCAAACCTTTTGGAATGTGCAATTAGACTACAAAATTTGTTTTATATAAAAGTAAAAATGGTCTTATATTTAGTATTGTTTACTCAATAATAAACTTGTACATAGTGGAGCCGGCTGTCAAAATTAATTAGTTTAATGATAAATAAAACTTGGACTATTCCAGCAACAGAAACAAACTTGAATGAAACTTAAAAATAAAAAATAAATTGAATAATTCAATGAAGCTACAACTAAATTAAGCTTGCCTTTCCCCAAGCAGTTCCTTTCCATTTAATTCATACACAGCATCATCTGCATCTCGGTAGTCTTCAAATTCCTGTGGAGATAATTAATATTGTTATTAAACATTCGTAAACTAATTCAATATAAAAAGGCTAACAATGGCCAGTGAACCATTGTCAATTAGACGAGTTTTCACTTGACTAAATAAATGAAGATGAAGAGAATGAATATATATTCATTTATTTAGTTGTTCCAAGATAGTAGTAGAAAGTAGTTTTTTTCATAAAAAATTTTTAAACCATACATACTAACATTCACATGTAAAATAAGATAGTAGGAATTTATACTTTTAATTTAATGACAAAAAAAATGATTAAGTTGGTAATAAATTATCAGCTTTAGAGGTTGGTCTATATTATTCACAATTCATGGTCCGTTAAAACCGTTTAAATAGTCTTATAATTAATACTACAAATGTACAATAGGCTATTTGACAAGATTTTGAAATCAATCTTATATTATACTTTCGTGTATAAGGAACTCGCAAAAATATCTTATATTTAATTTTGATAAGTAACCACTGACAAAAACCACTTTAAAAATGTATTTTTTAAATATCCCACCAAAACACAAATTTTAGCCATGTAGCGTGCATGACACCGATAACATAGATAGATAGTAAACAAACGTCATAACATTTGGAGTGGTTAGCGTCAATCTTAGATTTGTAACTGAAAAACTGTGATTTACCTAAAAAAAGAACTTCAATAAAAACTGCAGATGAACGTTTGTTTGTGTTTCTTAAGATGCCAAACAACATCGCAAGTGGTTAACTTTAGGCAGGTTTTAACCATCTGCTTTCTCAAATATATCATCCATTATGAAGTGGAATATTGGTCTATTAGGTATAAAAGACACGAAAATCTATCATGGGAAATGATTCTAAAACAGATTTATTATATGTATATAAACATATTATTTCAAAAAAAAACAGCAAAACGACTAAGATGACTGACAATCAACAATGTTTACTATTCATTGACGTCATAAAAGATTCAACCAATCCGGAAAGTTTTGTGTCACGTGACAAATCTAAAAATAAAAGTATTTTATTTTTGTATTTTTGAAATAAATCAATAAATATTTTAAGGTACTACTACAAAATGGTTTATAAATTTATAATATATGAGGATGATAACAAATAATGCTTACTTTTTCACACTGTCAAATAGCCTATTCCCATTCTTCCTTGATGAGCCACATCTAGTCTGTCTAGATAGTCATTTATCCCAATAGGATTACCTAGATCTAAATGGGTCAACAAGACCCACTTTCAACACTTTGATTGCAGGTTACAACAACTTTGTGACTGAATTAAATCATTTAGGGTATATAATTAAGTTCAAATTTTAAAAACTTACAACAAAACCGTAACCATTTTTAATTAGGATGTCTCTAATTCGGCCAAAACCTTTGAAAAATTTCTCAAGGTCACGTTCTCTGACTCCAAACGGCAATCCACCAACATATACTCGAGATCCAACCATCTTACGTGTCCTTTATCTTTAATTCTGTAAAAAAAATAATGCAGCTACAGTGATAAGAATAGGCAGATGTATGAACAACTAGCTGCGCCCCGCGGTTTCACCCGCGTAAATTTCGATCCCGTGGAAAATAGAAAATCATCCCATGGCATCCCATAGGAACATTTTTTCGGGGTAAAAACTATCGTAAGTGTTAATCCAAGTTACCTTCAATGTGTGTGCCAAATTTCATGGGTTCAGCAGTTTTTGCCTGAAGGAGTAAGTAACATGTTGTAGTTATCTTATTGCTCTTCTTCATGTCTTCATCATTGAATAAATAAGTCTTGTAGGAGTCATACTATATATATATATTTATTCTTCAAACATTGTACATTATTAATTTCCTATTTAAAATATTCCCCATTACTTGATTTATCTATATAAGTATATCAAAATCCCATCTTCTAAAATTCAACTCTCTAATATAACATTTTAAAATCTTTCCAATACCAAGTCTAACATATAACTGCTTTATTTCGAAAACTACATCTTGAATCTGTCTAAATTTTTCACTAGCCTTCTATGTATTTGAATTTCAAAACATTCTCTGTATTTGAAATTCATTCAGCCAGTATCTGAATCTTACTACTATCATCAGCCAGTAGCTAAACATATATTAAAACCACAGAATATAAAATTCTATTTCCCAACATAACAAACAAACAAACATACAAAGAAACACACAAACTTTCGCATTTTTAATATTAGTATGCATAAATGTTTAATATTTTTTAGGTTAGGCAAAATCGTTGACAAAATGTAATAGATACACTTGTCATTTTTAATTTAGTTTTGTTTATAATAAATAGAATAATAGATTGTACATAAGTGTTACATTTTTCGAAACTAACAATAAAATATTATGTAATCCTAGAAACGAGGCGCTTTCATACTTGAAATATCATTCGAGCAATATTACAAATGTAAACAGTTGTTAAGCGCAGTAGCGCTCAAAATTAAAATTATCATGAATTATATTATATATTACATTTGTTTTTTTTTTATTAATTCACTTAGAATAGAAATGAGCGGAGAAATGGCGGCATTTTGACGCGTAGGTAAAGCACACCAAAACCACGCGGTGATAGTTCTATGTTATATCTCCCTAATTCTTTACTTTGCATGTAGTTTTATTAAATGAAAAATCTTAGTGATAATTAATGTTTTAAGATACAAAGTTTACTTTGTATCTACAAAAAAATTAAATACCTATCGACCCTATGCTTATCATTTGCCAATATGGCGCTTCGTTACGCATTATTTTTAAAGGAAGAAATAAAAATGTAATTTAAATAAACTTACGTTCAAGTCAACAGCTCAAGAAATACGTATTCGCTGCCGCAAAAAGACAATATTTATATTATCAGCGGTACGAAATATAGCACGTGCTTGTAAATAAAATTTATATGAACGTCGAAGGGCGTCGCATTCGACGTCACAAAATCAGCGATGGCCGATGGAGGAAACTGGAAACGGAAACGTAATACGTAAATGACAAATGACGTCTGACAGAAAATACAGATAAAAAATTTATTAGTCCTAATTTCGTAATTTGTAAACTTAGCGTATAAATAATCATAAATTTCTAATTGTACTAAATATGATTAAAAAAAAATAGTAAATCATGAACGAATTCTATATTTTACTATAATATATTTTACTGAATTGAGTTCTGAAGATGCTAGGGGATCGACTCGATTCGTCTTTCACTGGCAGGTTCATTAAAAAAAATAGTAGTTTAGGCGGCTGTATCATAGATACATAGCGGCGCATGGCCATAGATAATACAGTATAATATTGAGACGCATGGCGCATGAGATTATAACGTGCGCGGTGCACTTCAAGATCTCAAGTCGTGTTTTTCAAAACGCCCGTGAACTTTTAAGTAATGTCGTCAAAACCTAACAAAAGCCGAACAGGCAGGACTTGAGTAAATTTGGCCTGAAACAGTTGTACATGTCCAGCCAAATCCTGACATCAGGCACTCCTACGCACGACGTAAGAGAGGAAGAACTTTGGTTCATCGAGGAACCTCATCGCCTACCTAGTGGTGCGATCACTTTTTATCGGATATAATACATATTATTATATTATATCGGACATATCGATCTAATCGTTATATTATGCGTAATTAGTAAAAATTGACGGCTACTCAAAATAATGTGTCATTGAGATCTGCCTGGTCGCCCCTATAGGGAATAAGCTTTTAGACTGCTACGCTAACTAGTGGCTGAAATGTGAACCGAATACAAGCAAATTTTTGTTTGTATGTGTGATATGACATATGTCAGCATGTCATTGTCATTATCTTTTGCTTAGTGTTTTGCTAGCACTTGATTCCTAAAATGATCACTAGTGTGGCGAAAGTGCTGCCTCTATGTTACGTGCACGTTCCCTATGAAATGAGAATAGTAATCAGGTCCCTCGACCCTGCTCGTTAATTATAAAATTTATAGTGATCAGGTCCTGCGATAACTAATTATAAAACTAACGTAGCAAATAAATATATTAACGACAGCTGATATTGTCAAACTGTTCTGTTTTTATCTTGAAAGATTTTTGACTAAGAGTTTTTTTTTTGCTCTATTCAGCTGGGTACATATGGGCTATAAACTAAATGTGTTCTAATGCTAATTATCATAAACATTGAGCATTTCATAACTAATTTCTTCGGCTATGGTAACCATAGTTTGGCAATTTTATCTAACACACACACATCCAACATAATAGGAATACGAGAAACAGGAATAAATTAGATGTACCATTTCATAGACTTAGTAAAGTAAAGAATTCCTTTCGGGGTAGGCTTGTAGAAAAAAATATAGATATATCGATATAAAATATTCAATATCGAAAATAGTATCAAAACAATATATTTTTTGTGGTACCACCCTAGAATCCCAAATTAACCTGTTTTTTTAGCTCGAACTCTCTTCTATAATAATTTATATTCATTAGACATGGCTATGGTTTTCCGACTGCTGTATCATACCGAAATTTTTTAAAATATCGATATTTTATTGCCATTCCGACATTCCTATTTCGGGGGCAATGCATACGCGTCTACAATATTATCCCAGAAAGCGTTGTTTCACGGAACCCCAGGGTTCCGCAAAGCCTATGTGGGGGTTCCGCGAGAAAATAGGAATAATGAGAAAACATATTATCTAATTTCACTATCCGTCAATGTCCTGATTCAGCGAATCAATCGAAATCAAAGAATGCACATAACTTTTTTTTATTTTGGGTTCCGTCTATAATTTCTCTCTTCAAATGTGTTCCGCCATCAAAAAAGTTGGAGAACCACTGCTATAAGGTAACAGATTTTATGACAGACAGCACATCTTGGGATTAGTACTCTCCTCCCAAGCTGTTTCTGCACCATAATTATTGTAAGTTCATAAATTATATATCATTTACAATATGAAAATGTATTTGTATTTTTATATTTTTTACTTTTATATTTCATCACATCATGGGGCCCGCTGAGTTTTTTTCGCAGGTTCTTCTCAGGGCAGGGCTAGAGTTGAACCGGTGGCAGATGTAATAGTTGACGTTCAAACTTCACAAAGTAATTTCTGTTCATTCAATTCAAAAATAGAAATTTTGAAAAAAAAACTTATCATTTTCATTTTTTTAGTAAGAGTAAGAGCTGCTTGCATGCAGCCGAATTGAGCCGGCACGACCGGGGAGTTACCTCTCGCTTACATAAGACCGGCGTAAAGTGACAGCAGTACTGTCTCGTTTCGTGCGGTACCTATATGAGTAGCCGGTGGCCCATGGAGGTGGGAGGACAAAGGAGGGCAGCCCATCTGTATAGCTTCTATGAGGATTTCTATGGGCGTGGGTATGAAAATGGCTCCGACTGCTCGTTTGCCTCCCTATACCATAAAAAAAAAATCATTGTGACCTCACATCACACCTACGGGCGAGGGGTTGAGGCCACTTTCGACCCCAAACGTAGTCGCGTTGCCCAACGAGCACTCCCGGCTACCCGATGAAGCTGTCCGATTAGATTAGAAAGAAACATAATGCAGGACTCTTAGCCAGCCCTTTCATTTGATACCTATAGTGTGGAAGAAGAAATTTGTCCGCCATCTTGGATGGTCCCCATTTTGGGCGATCCGCCATTTTGGAATTAGAAATGACATCGAACCGTAGACAGAGGAATTCTTTTCACTGTCTACGCGTCGAACAGTTAACTATGCATTGTCATCCAAAATAAGTATGTTTATCAACTTATTTAAAATTCCATTGTAAGATCCGGACAAACATACATAGATTGCAAGTTAAATAAAATGTTGTAAAAGAAAGGCGTGGTGAAATAAAACAAAATATTACGAAATTTCTTTTTTATTTTCATTCCATAAACCAACATGATGTCAATCGTCATGCAAACTATAATAAGCTTCCTCCTTAAAAAAATTAAATGCACTTTAGTAAGTTCCACTAAACAATTAGGTTAAACTAAAGTACACAAGATATATGACACATTATCTATTTTCATGTCCAAATTAGAAATCCTTAATATTAAAAACCCATTCACACATACGCGGTGCTTATAATCAAAGATTTCACACGATTTTTTATATAGCAATCGATATTTTTGACATATTTTAAATAGATAAAGAAAGTCATAACTTTTGCGATAAGAAAGTGGTTGTTATAGAATAGTTTATCAAATATGTCGTTGCTACTACCTAGATTGTGTTTTAGAGTCCAATAAATAAAAAAAAAATCATAATGGCGAGTTGTGCCAATAATATCTCTGTTTCCAACAATTCAATAAAAATAAATTTATTTTTTTATACTAGTCTCAAACAAGTAATGTATTTAAACCGCAGAAAACGCCGACCTTTATGAGATATGAATACAATTTGTATTTAACGAATTATTTTATCTTTAAATCTTCCATGTGATAACTTTGTTTGTTATAGTTAACTTCAGCCATAGACAAAAATATCATCCATATTTGGTATAGTTTTTAGACTACAAGTTGTTTAATTGGGTAAAATTTTTGGAACATACAAATCACATATCTAAGTAGTAACCAAACATGTTACAGAAAAACAAATAAACATTTTCTAATTGAAACATAGAAAGTAGGATATGTTTATCTTCTATTTATTATCTAAATAGGTATAGATGATAAGTAATTAAGAAATTATTTTTATTTTTTATCCCAATTGAGTTAAGCAAACAGTAAGGATAACGTCAAGTGATAAAAATTATAAGTTTCACATTTATCTGACAAAATAAAAAAGTATAATTGTGATAAATATATCTGACCCATTGTACCTCTATACTTTTCCCCATTATTTTCTAGTATCCAACACGTTTTGCTCAACTCAATGATTTTGGAAACATTTCTTCAGCTTTAGCAATTACACTATAAAATATAAATTATAGTTCGTCACGATATCAAACACCTAAATGCTTTTTTACACAAAGATAAAGATAAATATAGTCAACAAATAATATAATAGAAAATACAGTTGACATTTTGAAAAGACAAAAGATATTATTTGTGACCATTTCAAAATACCGCCTGTTTTTATTGAACTCTATAGTTTGAAGATGTCATAAAATATAATAATCATAATAAATATTATTTATTTTAAATATAAAATTTGTTTAATGTCAGATTGACTAAGGAATATAGATATAGGTCTATACATAATGTATATTTATGATATTGTTTTTTAAAATAAAATTGTAATAAGTATTTTATAGTTTCCACCCATTTATACATAGGTCTTTATTAGTATGGAGTAATAAATAGTCGTACAAGACTCTGTCAGTCTTTATTTTATATATTTTAAGGCCACAGTCATGAAACATCTACAAACCAGATACAGACATAGATAAAGTAAATAAATTTTTCGTTAGTCATTCTTTTCTTATGATGTCATTGACATAAGCATTATTTTTTAAGTTCAATAATCTACAATCCCATTGGTTATGGATAAGGGTTAAGGATTCAATATCATAGACAATTCTAAAGATTGTGTTAAACTATAAAGTGTAGAGATAGACAATTTGCGTCGACTCAGTCATGAAAAGTGTCTGAAAAAAGCATAAAATAGGCGGCGCCACTGTTTAAATACCAAATTTTATTTCGTCTTTTTTGTGTTTTTTATAACAGGTTAAAACAGTTTTGGGCGCATTTGGTACTATTTGTTGCTTTTCGGCTGATACTTTTCGAGTCTTTTTATAAGGTGGGCCTGCATCTCTTTACTCCATAGAATAACAAACTGTTAGAGATGATATTCTGAATCGTAAAATAAAATTGTTGCACATAATGCGTTTCGCGTGTGCCAATTCTAAGCATACATAAAAAAGCTACAAATATATTTCTATAAATACAATTGTATAATATAGAAGTAATACATATTAGAATGGTGAATATTATTCAATATAAAAATATTAAGCGCAGCTCGACCATACAATTTCACACCAAATGAAGTAACCTACTTATTAAATTGTACTAAAATAGGCATGCTTGTCATAGTGTTAGTAAAATTACTAAAATACCTAATTTGAACTTCATCTGATACAGATGATCTTTTTGGAATCTTTTGCACTTTAATGTGAGCAATTGAAACATCTAATTAATGGATTACTAATACACTATTGGTCATATAATACGGGTTTCTTTTCTTTTTACTTTTTTAATGTCAAATTAAATAAAATTATTAGAATTATTCTTATTGTTTATATTCGTATTTAGAATGAATTTTAATTATAAAAAGTTATTATCAAAACAAACATCAAAATCTAAAAATAATATAACATAAAAATGACCTAGAAATCTAGGTTTTTAACGTCACAACCTTATAAAGAAGTATTGTTAAAACAATACTACTGCGAAGACCGAGTCGAACATAATATATCTCAGTATTCGCGTTACATTCGAAAAACCTTTCCTTCCGTCTGTCATATCCTTTACACAACTATGTTTCTGGCAAATCAAAAATATACTGTTAGCCATGTCGAAACAACTAGTTGCTTTTATCGTTTCACGGATTATTTTCATATCCATAATCATCACCGACTAATTCTATAACAATAGTCTGGCAGTGAATTCCTCAACCTACGAAACACTCGCACAAATATTTAATAAAAAAAATACTATCAAAACATTCGCCTATCAAGCTTCTACGTCAGTCCGAGTATCGCCTTAACACTACAATGTTATTACGTTCTTGCTAAATCTCACTCAAAAACCAGATAGAGAATAATTTACTAAACCACCAAGTAAATTCAATACGACACGATGACTTTAGTGAGGGCGCCACTGTATAATCATTTGACTTTCAGATTAAAAACTTTCTGTTGGACCACAGACTAAAGACGACTTTGGTGAGGGCGCCCCTATCTGACTTTCAGATTAAAAACTTTTTGTTGAACCATAGAGTAAAGATGACTTGGGCGAGGGCGCCAATGTATGGATAATCCTGACTTTCAGATTAAAAACCTTTTGTTGGACCACAGATGAAATTCCGAATTGACACGTCGTGACGTCACTGTGACGTCACTCACATGGGCGGCGGGCCACGAACGTAGCGTAGCTGCGGCGTGAGCGTGTGCGCGAGCGAGTTGAACGCGTCGCAGCAGCGCGGGCGCTCGGCCAGCCACGCGGCAAGCAGCAGCGCGACCAGACACAGCTGGATGGGTAGCGACGAGCGCAGCACGCGCCACACCCAGGCGCCTCGCGGGCTGTAGTCCGGGTCTCCGGACCCGGTCTTACCGGTGACACCCACAGCCTGCTCAGTGCTGAAATGAGCATAACAATCTTATGAATCGATTTGTCAAAAAATAAAGTAGTGTTTTGCACTAATTTACCCTCTTTCGATAAAATAAAATAAATTTTATATCTCAAACAACACATCATAATCGAAAAGCCCAGAAGAAAAATCTTGTGTTGGAGCTTACTTATACCAGATACAGTACAAGTCTCAGCATATAGTTTTAAAAGATAAATGTTGCATGTAATATTTATTATATTACACACTATATCCTATTTTCACAATTATTAAATAATAACTTACGTCACTTCTTCGATCTTGAGGTCTGGCACGCTCTGTTCAACGAGAGCGCGACACGACTCTTGCAACACTTTCACTTCATTCTCTGTTTGTTCCATACGCTGAAAATAAGAAAAAAATGTTTAGTCTCTTTACATATCTAGCAACAAAACTATTTCGTTTTTAACGTGGCGAATTTGACTAGTTCTTTGACTATTTTCTTATTAAATTCTTTATTTAAGGCTAGATTAGAAATTAAGTGGGCCATTACATCATATTAAAAATTCGATGACACTGATGTCTTAGTGAGGGCGCCACTTACATAGATTTAAAATAATTTTGATTACAGATTTTAAGAATCTCTTAATGTAACGAATGGATGTGTGGGATCATAATCGCACTTTCTGTCGGTCATCTGTATTGTCAAAATTCTCACACAAAACGTTAGCCAACACCCATAAGCATCACTAAATAGTTACTAAGTAACAGATATTACACTCTCACACAAAAGCGAAAATACCTACAATATATTAATCTACGAATCTAATAATAATCTTAATACTAATAGCATCTGTTCGCAGCTAAGAGATATGTACCATAAGGACGCACCAAAGTATAAACTGGCACATCCAAAGAAAAACAATGGCGTTGATGTAATGAATATGGCTTTAATTGCGTCGGATTTTCTCCCGGGGAGGCACATTTACACGCACTCACACATGCTTAAATTAAATGCTCGGAAATGTCTTTAATTAAAAAAAAAACGATTTGTATATTTAAATAAACAGAGTAATAGCTAAATATTTTACAAGTGATAATGATTCTTAATTACAAAATCTCTTATTTATACTGATCTTAGCTTCTAATACATCTTAAGTAGGACAGCTGACGAAGGACGTCTGGTCAGGGCTGTAGTATTTAATTCGCACGCACACGCACATACGCACATACACACTCATCCACGCGCACGCATACGCACACAAACACGCGCTCGGACACGCACACGCACTTACGTACTCGCGTACGCATACTCGCATACGTTTACGCACACGCCCACGCATTTACCTTGGCGATGGTCCTGTGAGCGGGCGAGTTGGGCGCGAGCGCCGCCTGCAGCCTGCGAGCCAGCTCCCGTAGGACTCCGAGGCGGCGCGCGCGGCCGGCGCCCTCGCTGTCGCCGTCGGATATGCCCGAGTCGGAGAGGGAGTCGCAAGTGGAGCCACCCTAGTAACAAACATCGTGTTAGTAACAAAACACTAACCCCCTTATTAATAAACATAGAATAACTTTATCCAAGTAATAACCTAGTAATAAACTGACATCTGACAAATTTCATACATTTTATGTGTTTTTTATTAAGAAATTTGACAGATGTCAGTTTATTACTAGGTTATTATTATGGTAACAAAACACTTAACGGAGTATTCTGTTTAGAGTAATAGACATTAATCGTCAACGGTAGACAAAACAGATGCAAAAGCTTATCAATCACACGATACATGATAAGTAATGATCGTCAGATCGATGAGGTCACAAGGACCGTATGACTTAAGAAAAATAAACAAATGTGTTTTACATAAAATATAATACATTTTTTTTAATTTTCGCAAGATAGTGAAGTAGAATGCGGGATAGTGATTTTTAAACTCCTAATACCAACGGATTATAGACCACTACTAGAACTGAATCAGTAATATCATGGTACAATAAGAATTGTTATTCTATTATGGTAATATGCTATATACCTTCTTCTTGTCCATGAGCGTGGCCGCCAGCTGGCGTATCTGCGCCGTAACCTCGCCCTGATCCCCGCTCCTGTCCCTCAGCGACTCCAGGGTCGCCAGATCTCCCCTCAGCGCCGCCTGCAGTTCCCGGAGAGCGCTCTCCCACTCAGCCCATGCGCTCACAGCTTTCTCCAGAGAGAGGAGCTCGTTGGATGTGCTGGAATGAGGTTTTAATGTTAAGACATGAAACACGAAAAAGATTTTTATACAGGAGGGTTGGTTCCCGTTTTCAAACTAAAACCAACCCTGACCTTGTCCCGCCATTCTAATTAGAATTAAGTGAAACTTTTTTTGTATTAAAAAAAAAAATCTATGACATGTTATGTCGTAACTACGGTAATGAATTTGTGTATTAAATCAATAATTAAGTTTTACTTCAGTTGTGTGGTCTAATGCACACACTTTTTTTACAGTTGTCAAGCATCCAGGTTGGTTCACTTCGCCAGAGAGAAAATGACAATAAAACAACGGCGGCAAATTGGTGAGCAAACCAGTACGATAAAGAAATCAACATTGCGTGGAATAAGTAAGACGGAGTTATTAAGTTATAGTCTATAGATAGCAAGCAGCAATTAGCACAGAATGTTCTAATTAATATTGTCACGAACTGGTAAAGTATGTATTGGCCGCGCGATGAGTTTAGAGCGCTAAGAATTCTCTCATTGGTGAGAAATGGTGACTGATCACAAATATATCTATAAGCTAGCATCTAGCAAATACAAGGTTTTCTCTATCAAGTGTTAATTCTTTTGAGATATACATCTAAATAAGACTCCAGGCACTTATTGGTACTGACGATAGAAGGGACAACTTAAAACTATCTTAAAATCTAGCTGGCAGAAGTTACGATAGTTATACTCCATGCTATATAGCATCTTGCTGACGGGAACTCATAATTTACCCTGTCCTAACTCCTAACGCTAAAGACGTTTTTACTGCAAAAACCCCTGCATATTTAAAGACAACGCTCATAACCCGTCATGTTTACTATAACTAGTTATAGTATTCCATGCGCGGATGCTCTTCTTATATCTGTGTCAGCTGTAATTGCGGCCGCGCCGTACACGCCAGCGTAGACAACCTTTGACTAATCTTGACTAATGAGGTTGACTACTACAGAGGTTTTCATAGTCATTAAACGTAAAATAATATCGGAATTAAAAGGGAAAGAGGAATTAATGTATTAAATATTTCTAGAGCACCTCAAATGGTTTTTAATGTTCATGTACAGTTAATGGAATAATGGCTTTTACATCCTTATTTACTCTCGGTAGTCTTTCCCCGTTAGGAATATGGCAAAAAAATGTGTGTTATGTGCGCTTAGTCAAAATACAGCAAGGTATGCTGTGAAATTCATCGTGAAGAAGCAATTAGGAAACTGGCCTAAAGATTTGTTGTTGTTGTTGTTGTTGTTTTTGTTGTTGTTGTATGCAGCCGGACAGTATGCATTATGGTAAAAATCTTTACGACCGAGGCATGTGAAGTTTTCCAAACCCATGTGAGGCTTACAGCAGGATTTATAGCAGGGGTTTCTAACCTTTTCTTGAGATACCACTTTTATGTAATTCTCGATAGCAGGGACCACAGTACGTATAATAACTTTAATAAAAAAATCTCACTCCATGCACGGCAACCAACGGCTTACCGCCCGCTTAATTTAAAATCATTCGCGGACCAAACATTGGCTTCTGTGGACCACTGGTTGGGAACCAATGATTTATAGGGATCGCAACCTGAGAGGGAGAACATTGTAAATAATATGTATAATCTATTAGGTGTACACATACGAACAGGAGGCTAGTAAAATCAAATCTTTTCAAGAGCTTTTGCATAATCAATAAGGTAAATGTGTCAACGGTGTTAAAGATATACCTAATTATAAACTTTATAAGACCGTCGCCTCCATAACCATAATATGTGTGGATGTTTGTGAGCATCTCCAAACCACGTCTATGCTATACTAGGTACTCAGCACGAATGAAGAGGTCTCGTACCGTTGGTAACCTAAAAGGCCTGCCTATGCTATAAATGTACTAGGCACACAGCACGGATGAAGAGTCCTACCGTTGGTGAGTCGTCCCAGGCGTCAGATATAAATAACCACTGGCTATTCGGATGTTTGTTAGCGTCTGTAGTCACCAAAATTATCCTGTTCATGCTATGAATGTACTAGGCACTCAGGATGAAGTGTCTTACCGTTGGTGAGCATCGTCCCAGGCGGCCAGCAGCGCTGCGAGGTCCCCAGTGAGACCGCTGTCGTCTGTCTCCATCTCTCCCAGGGCCCGTCGCACGGACACCGTCAGCTTCAGCATGGAGACCTTGCATTCTAGCAGGCGAGACAGGCGTTCCTGGAAACATTACACATGACTTAGAGGACAGAAGTATCTTAACAGGTTAGATAGATTACACGACAAGTTGGACAGAACTCTGGCGGAAGAACAGAAGAATGCCATACTTCTGTACTTCCTCTACCAAGCACCACGTCGTAACACAACAGTTTTTAGTCTGTGCGAGTCAAACACTACGTACTCGTACCTCCCGAAGCGGACGGATTTTGATAACGGACTTTCCAAGAAAAAAAAGTTGGACAGCACTGGGTAGCTTGCTGACATAATATCGTTTAAGAGATGGCTGCGGCATTTAGGTTTTGTAAATTATTGGTAACTTTTAATTTCGTGTGCTAGACCTTGAGACTTGACCTAACTGATAAGCATGTTCAACCACAATTCTTGAGATTGACAATCTGTACCTCCCTTATTAATAAACATAGAATAACTTTATTCAAGTAATAACCTAGTAATAAACCGACATCTGTCAAATTCCATACTTTTATGTGTTTTTTAATACGGAAATTGACAGATGTCACATTATTACTAGGTTATAACCTGAATAAAGTTATTCTACGTTTATTAATAAGAGGGTACAAGTTTAAATGGTATATTTAGTTAATACCTATGTATCGTTCAGAAATAATCCTTCACGGCTGAACGATTTAGGACGCAACTTGAGCTAGTCTGTCTAAGACTGGAATGGGGACACACAGTTAGATATTGGTTCCAATCTGGCAAGGTTAACTGGAGATTATAATACTATATTACTGGCACAAGTTAATACTATATTACTGGCACAATTTTAAAAGAACTTCTACAAAACGTTTGTAATTTTGCTTGTATGTTCATGAATAAAGTAATTCTTATTTCATTATTATAATTTAATATAAGACAACTAGAAATAAATTATTATATCTAACTATTTTCAATGAATAATTAATAAATACCTGTGGACTTACACACCACGTTAGCCTAGCTCCGTGCTAAGTACCGTAAGGACTTGTGTTACGGATACTAGACAACGGAATATATTTAATATGTTTTATAAATTTAAGAATTTATTAGATTTTATTACAGAAATACATATAATACATAGATAAACATCCATGACCAAGGCGGGATTCGAACCCGCGACCCCTGGCGCAACATGCTCCACTCATCCGCCCTGTACCACTGCGCCAGCCTGCTCGTCCAAATCGTTGTACGAATGTCTGTATAAAAGGTATATTGAAAATTTGTGTCAATAAAAATTGTTGGAAACAATAAATTCTATTTTTACACCGTTGACGTAATCCTGTAGTTTATGCTAATTGTAACAAATAAACCGATTAGACTAACGTTAGTTGAATAACTGCTCCTCAGGTCGGTGAAAATTTCATCTGTCTTACTCTCTATTTCCCTCTCTCTCCTAAATAGATAGAACTTAAGCTGATGTACTTATCATTTATGTCCATTCTGAACCTGCCCGTTGCATTATCCCGTTTTATCACAGGCAACTACATCACCGACTGGGTTATTACAGACATAACTCTATAGGTACGTTGAAGCCAACCCATAACTTATAATTACCAACTCATTAATTTTCCTTTACAGATAAATTTTCTAGAAAATTGACAACATAACAGGCCTTTAACTTGGAAATGAATGGCTACGCACCAAACATAGAGGTTGTTAAGTCGATGCATGAGTGAAACTGATTCTACTGAAATAGAATGATTACAGTTCTGCGGTTGTAATTATTTAATAGGCAAGTTCCTATGTATGGACTACGGATGCACACAACGTAATTATTTATATACGTAACATATAATTATCCAGTTATCTATAAATATACTGCGTACGCGCTGGTTTCATAATATTGATACACTTTTTTATATACATATAGGTACAGATTCTAGATGCATTACATTATTTATTTCAAAGTACTAGGGGCAGACGAGCACTCAGAGAGGTTTAATGAATTAATGATTTCTTACTCCGACATAACTATCATGCAAATGTGTTGCCCTTACCTCCTCACTTCCTGTGTGCCAACGGAAACTCATGCCGTACGCAACGCGACATAACACATCTGTCACTTTACGTCGGTATCGTGTGTGCAAGATACAGTGAAACACGGTAGTGCCAAGATGCACTGAAACTGTTCTTATCACTTTCACTTCTTCAATTCTCCATGCTGACGTCACTGCATTTTTATCACGAATAGAGTAACTAATGCAACGGGGCGCAGTTACCAGGCTCGCATACGTCGTCAAGAGTCTCCCGGAGCGCGGCTATCATACAGCCGCCTGGCGACAACAACTCACCTTCAGCTCCTCGATCCTCCTGTGCAGCTGCGCCCTGGTGTGCGGCTGCGGCGCGCAGTCACCAGGCTCGCATACGTCGTCCAGAGTCTCCCGGAGCGCGGCTATCTCGCGCCGCAGCCTCCGGGCCCCGCCGCGACGTATAGCCGCCGCACGCAGCGCCGTCCATCGCGCTGACACCACTGTAAACAAGTATACTTTTTATTTAATTTCACAGTAAGAGAGATAGAGAGAGTAGATAATAAAGAGAAGGAATATCTGGCCATGATAATAATATTTAAATTAGCTTTCATAACTCTTATCGAGATGCATCTTTTCCATCTACGGGAGATTTTAGATTAGAAATTTTATAAATATTTGCGAATGCCTCAAATATAGTCCATATTTGACGAACTTTTAGAAGTGATTCAAAAAGTTATGTAGCACCATGTGCACGACGTTAACGTCACGTTTAGCAGACGTTAATTGCCACGTGATGACGCGGCGTCAACTTTGCGTCTGCGTAGCGTTAGCGTTACGAAGAAGTCGAAAAGACGTCAACGCCCGTAAAACGCCAGCTACTACCTGTGTCTAGCGGTCTCAATGTCGGTCTGTATTATATATTGTGTAGCGTTTAGTTGATATACTGCGTGTGTGAGCTACGACGACACGCGAGCAGAGTTTACTCCATAACATCTGACTAGATAGATAGAGATACGAAAGCGCCATAAGCGTCAGAGCCTGAAATGTTACCCAATTTCTTCTTATTTTTTGGATACGGAGGGTATTAAATATCATTTTTAGAAGCAATTTTTGACGTTCAAAAAGTTTTATAAAAATGAACAAGAACATTTTCAATTCATTTTCACTTCATTTCACAAGGAGCATACAAGGAGAGCCAACGACATAAATGAACGACAGTTACATGGCGTCAACATGTGCAATTATTTGCATATGCGAGAATATGGCAACGATGCAGTGCCCTCTATACATATAACGGTGTCTGTGTGTTATCGGGTGTGGACATTAGGATAAGAGTGTAAAGTAGGTACCACTATGTAGGGCTATGTTATCGCATTTTGTGCAGTCTGTGACTTATTTGTGGAGAAGAGGTATAAATATCAACCTTGCAGATCTTTATGGACGTCCTTAATCACTACATAGGTCGATTGTCGCACAACGCCTTAACAATAATTTGCATTTACCTTTAGGCTAACCACATAGTCTTGGCAAATTTATTATTTTAAACAATATAATGAAATATAGAAAACTATGGGATGCTAAATAAGCCATAAGCTATACTATATTATCCCTGATACGGGCTAAAATATGCCTGGTCTTACAATTAGGAATATGCATGGTACGTATGGCATTTCGATGCATTGATATGCTTACATCATTGAAACCAGATTTAAGATTACATATTTTATTGACCCGTTAAAGTCGATAGCATCTTACGATCAGTTCATAATTCAAGATTGCTCAATCTATTTAAACATGCATATTATCTGTACGGATCTTAATAATACGTTTGAAGCGCGTAGGTTAGAACATTAACATAAGTATGTTCGGATACTATATATGGCAACTTGTTAACCTTATCTATCCAACTTTCAGAGGTCATACAATGTTCGAAGAGGCCTATGTTAACAGCGGTTGGAAAATATCCGATAGAATCAGAAATTATGAAGAAACTAAGCTTATAGATGTGCTACTTCGGTATTACAGAGTTTGGTAGTGTTAATAGTTCTAAAGAGATCTAATACCAAAGAGAAACTAAACATTTTAGACAACATTATGTTGATTAAATCTGTCAAAATAGTGTGCAAATTATAATCTGTTACTGGCAGTATAAGCGGGCAAACCATCTCAGTTGATACAAACAAAATAAAAAAGCACAGCGCTATTCAAACGCACGTCATGAATGTCCAAGGCGACACTTCACACACAAAGAGTGTGCAGAAATAGTAATCTTATAGTCACCATTCAAGCAGGGAATAAAAGGATTTATACTTTTCAATGGCTTGAATCTCGCTTGCTGTCTGACAATTCCGCTTTTATATTCTTTAAATTCAAATTTAGAATGTCATTGTCATTTTGTAAATTCATTTTTAATTCTTGTGATGTTTTATAGTGTGCCAGAGTGAAATAAAGTTCAAATATCCAAATATAATTAAACCCCTCCGTCTTTTTAACTGTTAATGAAATAATTGGCAGTCGTCTTAGAAGATTTTTTTAATGAAATTTGTAAATCCGAATGTGTCAAATAGTAAATATACATTAGTTTAGTTTAAATTTGAGTTTTTCTACATTTACTTTTGTTTGGATAAAATGCAGTCAAGAAACCTTTTTACTTGTCTCGGAGTTCTTCAAATTGACATATTTATTGCAGCTGTAATCCCACAACCAGTGAGACTATAATCGGCTCACGCTAATAATATCATCATTAACAGCCCATTGTAGCCCACTGTTGGACATAAGCCTCGCCCAAAGCACGCCACTGGCCTTCGGTTATCCTTTTCCACATCCTGCCCACAGCTTTGCATATGCCGTCGCTCCATTTTGTCACGGGGCGTCCTACACTATGTTTGCCGTACACTACGATTATAATTAACCAAGCTAATTCCTATTTAGCAACATTCTTTATCAACCTCACTACTTGCTAACCATTGTGAATCATGGTAAACATTCTTTAGCTAAAGATAGAAGATAATAGAACAAACCACGCCTTACTATTGTTTGTATCGTCCTTGATAAATTTATAAACTACTTGCTTTTGCCCGCGGCTTCGCTCGCTTTTTTATGAAAACTATCCTATGTCCATTCTAATACCTCTAGGAATATGTGTACAAATTTACATGATGCGGTTTAGTAGTTTTAGTGTTAAAGCGCAACAAACAAACTCAGATCCACATGTTTTTTTTTTTTTTATGATATAGGAGGGCAAACGAGCAGACGGAGCCATTTTCATGACTACCGACGCCCACAAACATCCGCATAGCGGCTATACAGATGCGCTGCCCTCCTTTCTCCTCCCAACGACATGGGCCATCTAATAAACCTAAACATTGTCGTATATACATATTTAATTACAGGTCCTTCGTAAAATAAAACAATTTAAAAACTGTTTATTGTTTCGACTACACTAAGGTTATATAGTTTACAAGTATTAGTGGGAACTATGTTTTAATTGCTTACATTTTCATGACTACCGACGCCCACAAACATCCGCATAGCGGCTATACAGATGCGCTGCCCTCCTTTCTCCACCCACCTCCCCGGGGCACCGGCTACTAACACGCAGCATGAAACGCGACAGCATAGCTGTCACTTTACGCCAGTCTCGTGTAAGCGAGAGGTACCTCCCCGGTCGTGCCGGGCCAATTCGGCTGCATGCAAGCGTGCAGTGTGGCACTACCTCTTACAAATTTATATTATTTGTAGGAATCAAGCTGTATCAAATGCGACCTTCTTTATTAGCTTCACCTTACTTGCTAAACGCTAATTATAGTACACTTTGAGTTGAAGATTTTTTTTCAGTAGAAGAGGGCAATCGAACAGTCGGAGCCATTTCCCTACGGGCCACCGACTACTTATACGACGCACGAAACGCGACAGCGCAGCTGACACTTTACTCCGGCGTGAGCGTGTACCTCCCCGGCCGTGCAGTGTTCGTGCATGCATGCAGCGTGGCTACCTCTCACCAAAATAGAACGAACCACGCCTCACCATTGTCTGCATCGTCCTTGGTATATATGTGCCCAGCTGTACCAAACGCGACGTGCATACATTAACCCGGTGACTCGGATAGCGGCGCAAATAGCCAGAGCCGACCCACATAGGCTAATGCGTTGCCAGACACGCACAAACACACATACACATGTCCTACTAATATAAACTTACTGTCTACCCTGTCCTACTGATATTGAACACTAGCTGTGTATCGTGGTTTCACCCGCGATTTTTGATGTGCATGCATGCATGTAGCCGAATTGGGCCGACACGACCGGGGAGGTATTAATGGCTTACACGATACCGGCGTAAAGTGACAGCTGTGAGTCGCGTTTTGTGCGGTAGGTAGCCGGTGGCCCGTGGATGGAGGAGGGGGAGCAGCGTATCTGTCTAACATCTATGCAGATGTGTATGGGCGTCGGTGGTCATAAAAATGACTCCGACTGCTCGTTTGTCCTCATATACCTACAATAAAAATCATTTTTCGGGATGGAAAGCTATTTCTATGCTATTGCAGATTGCTGATATCGGTTCCAAAATTGAAGCAAATTCGTTGAATTTTGCGTGAAATAACAAACACGTACAAAATTTCACATTTCTAATCTTAAGACGCGAATTTTTATTTCTCACAAAAACTAAACTAGGTAAAATGTAGTTTAAAGTATTACAAGTACCACCGGCTACTTGTAATTTTCTATCCATGGTGGGAAAAAAGGAGGGCAAAGCACCTGTATAGCCTCTATGCGGATGTCTATGGGCGTCGGTAGTCATGAAAATAGCCGGTAATACAACTAGTTCGAGTAGTAGTGGTTATGAAAATAGAAATGTAATGTTGTTGATGCAAGATGCCCCGTACAACGGATAGAACTATCGTTTACCAGAATGGGTTTCGCAACGCGTTTCAAAAGAGAACTTCTGTACATGTTGCTAGTGTAGTAGATAATAGCGAAAAATAATTGTAGGAGAGGGTTTTAGTGAGAGCTAGCGTCATGCATTACAATTGAGCCGGCACGACCGGGGAAGGAACTCTCGCTCAATTGACGCCGCCGTGAAATGACAGCTTGATAGCTACTTTGTTTCGAGCGGTTGTGAGTTGCCTGTGGCCCATGCGAGAGAAAAGTCAACGCATCCAAATAACAACTACGTGGATGTCTATGGCCGTCGGGCCTCAAAAGGCTCCGATTGCTCGTTTGTTCTCGAATGAATGAATGAAAGTTAAATTAAAGACGAAAGGATCGAGGTGCCCTTCTTCTTCTTCTCCTATCAGCCGATCACATTTTATGCGCCCTGTACTGTGCCACATCTGTAGCGGCAACATTGGCAGCGAGCAGATCCTCGAAGGTGCAAGTTCTTGGCCACAGCGGGTACTGGAGTAGATGCTCCATTGATTGGGTCAGATCCCCGCATTCGCATTGCTCCCCCGAGCAAGGTATTAGGACAATTTACACCAAAAGCGCGGCGAAGGGCAGCGAAGCGGAGCGCAGTTTATGTGTCATATGAATTTCAACTTTATAATAATTACTATTTCCTTATATACACTTATTACTTATTATCGCATGAGAAACTCGAACGAGACGCGCGGATTCCCGCGAAGTCGCTGGAATGCTCGAGCGTTCGCTGGAATCCGCGCGGAAGTCGCGAGAATTCGATAATAAGTACTACAGTAATGAAAATAAAGTTTAAATTTATATGACACTGAAAGTGCGCTCCGCTTCGCTGCCCTTCGCCGCGCTTTTGGTGTAAATTGAGCCTTAGGCCCCAACGACTCCTATTTTGTTACAGCCCCGTTGCTGACAGATTCGGGATACCTCAATATGTTCCAAGGCACCCGCGGAGTTTTAGTAGTTAATTCGCGACACACCCCCATAGGATCTCACTCAGAACCTGTTGTAGTGTGTAAATGCTTTTACCAACTAAACCAAAAAAAAAAGACGAACGAATACCATCACTTCTTTTAATTTAAGCAGTTCGAAACAGACACTATCGGCGTCGCTTACATAACTGAAGTAAAACTTTAGAAATTTTATAGAACACAACCATAAATATAAATAATGTATGTTTTATGGCCATAAAATTTCCATTAGGTCCCAAGCTAATTCTAAGTCAGTAAATTATAAGCTCGAGCATCAGCTGTGCTGAAGAAAGTCGATAATCTTGGGATATTATGCCGTTTGATGAATCCGGTTTTCTTGCGTGTTTATTAGTTTATGGATGTCATAAATTTATGGGTGATTCACGCAGACGGACCGACAATATGGGCCTGAAGTTAAGTTTATTAATCTGTGTCTGAAGGAAGGTTGTGCAGAAACAATTTGGAATTTGAGTAGCCTGTGGCCCTTTAGAGCTGAGGAAATGAGGGCTAGTGTAACAATCATACGGACGTCCTAATGCTCGTTTGTCCACTTTAAAAAAATAAGTGTGTAGTGTCTTCGTTGGTGACACAATCTGTATTGGAAAGTAAGATTTGCTTTACCAAACATTTGCAAATTTAATAATAAAATTGTCGTCGAGTTTCTTAACTTTTCTTGCTTCTCTCCGGGTTTTCTGTATATCGTAATAAAATTTCCCTGAAAACTAACGGCGACAACAGCAATAACAACACAAAACCACAAGAGCGTTGTCACAAGACTAGACGAGAGGTTTGAATGGTAAAACTGCAATCAATTTTGATTGTAAAACTTTCAATTGATAGCTTCACGGCTATAAAAGTATACTTATAGTTACAAAGATTTACTGTTTTCCTGTTTGTGACTGGCCATTATAATAGTTAATTTAGTTATTAGAAACTCTCTCTCATATCGGGATGCATCGCTCCCATCTGCGGTATAGAGGGCCCTTTCGACCCCAAAGGTCTAAGAGTAGGTTCGAGTTACTTAAAGTAATGGGAAGAACTCAAAGTAATCCAAAGAAGCTGTATAGGGCTCTCTACGTTTCCACAGCATAAATTTTATTCAGAAAATTAAAGAGCATTTAGATGCTAACAAAGACTATAATAAGCAAAGGGAGGCCCTTTCGACCCCAAAGGTCCCAACCCGACTAGATTTGGGTTGCTCGAAGTAATACGAAGAAGCTGTATTTCGCTTCTCATCCCTTCCACAGCATAAATTTTGTTCAAAAAATTAAAGAGTATTTAGATGCTAACAAAGAATAATAAGCAAAGGGAGGCCCTTTCGACCCCAAAGGTCCCAACCCGACTAGGTTTGGGTTGCTCAAATAATACGAAGAAGCTGTATTTCGCTTCCACAGCATAAATTCAATTCTGAAAATGGAAGTCTTTAGACGCTAAGACTATAAATAAGCGAGCAATTTATAGTGTGTACTATCTATAATTTAAATCACAACAAGGAAGCGAAGCAGACAGAAGCGCGTAAATATATTAATAGACTAGAACAGCGATTTTGCACGCCATGTGGCGGGGTCTAGACTTAAATAGCTCCTAAATGTCACGCAGTCCATGAACTTGCCTCAATTACGGCAGTGTAAGATATCCCAGATATATTTTACATTATTGAACTTTGAGAACATTATAGCACTGATCTAAGATATTATATTTTACATTATTGAATTCGAAAGTCAGATGTTATACTTTAAGAACATAATATATTTAAGGTCTTGGATCTTGGGGATTTTTTTTTTTATTTTTTTTTCTCGCGGAGAAATGCATTTATGCACTGCCACCGGACCGAGGATGAGGTCCAGTAGATGTTTGTGGGACTCCCGGATGAACCGAATACCCACTAAAAAACCGCGGGTGCCATCGGCCGCCTATACTGAGATGCCCCGGATCTGTCAGCAGCGACTGGCCAGCCCCCCGTAAAGGACCGGACTTCTCCAACATAGTGGGGCTAAACTGACAGCCTAGATTAACCCCTTCCGACGTCGGGGCCATGCAATAGGGTCAGGTTCCCAACCTAACCCCTGACCCCAGTTATCTTGAGGATAATAAAAGTGATTTAGTAAAAGGTCATTGCAGCCAGTTTGGGTTGGCACGAGCGGGGAGGCTACTCGGACCTCGCCATGACAGTTATGTTGTTACGATTTGTGTACTTGAGTTTTCGGTGGTCTATAAGAGGGGAAGACGACGCATTTGCATAATATGCGGATGTTTATTGGCGTTGTCATTCGCCAAAAGTCTACTCTAGATTAGTGGTCACTGTGACCCAATATCAAACGCAGGTCCGTAATTCTCAAATGGTACGCAACTCGCAAGGAAGCCGCAATTGGTATTTGACGGACAGCTCCCAAGCTGCGGAACCTCAAATTGGTTTCCTGCGGAACGCAAATTGCTGCACTCCATTTAGAGATCCTTGAAGCGATTGCGCTGTTTTTGTAATTGGTACTGTTTGCCATGTCGGCCTTGTACTCTCTTTAAATGCATTCGTGGGTACGCATGTAGTGTATATCCTACTTAATATTATAAATATGAATATAAATATGAGTTTGTTTGTTACGCATTTTTTATTTTTTTTATTTTAAGTTTTTTTTCTTTTTTATTTCTACTTTTTCTTTTTTGCTTTTGCTTTATCGCCAAAACTACTCAACCGATCATCACGAAACTTTGAACACATATTTCTAGAGGTATTAGAAAGGACATAGGATACTTTATATTAAAAAAAACAACGACAGCCATGTCAAAGCACACCAAAGAAGCTAAGGAGAAGAAGTCGCCATAGCCGAAATCGGCTCGGAGGATTAGTGTTATTAAAAAAACAAAAATTTATCGAGACAAGACGAAAGCTAGTTCAAAGAATGAGTTAATGAACAAGAATTAAATATGTCAAGCGACTTTGTAGTTTTTTGCCGAAGACTGGCTGGTCATACAAAATAGAAAGTCTTTTGTAGTATAAGGGGACAAACGAGCAGTCAAGTTCAATACAGACGCCCATAGATAATATTCATCCATCCTTCCCCCTCCTTGGGCTACCTGAAACTCACCGCACGAAACGCGACAGCACAACTGCCACGCCCGTATCTCGCGAGCTAGTGCTCCCACGGCTTTTGGTAACATTGCGTGCGTAACACATTTTCCACTGAACAAACGAATGTAACATATACCAGATGTTTTTGTACAGGTTCTACTCTAAAGGCAACTTTCACCATTGTATAACATACAACAAGACAATATGATGAGTATAATATATAATTTGAGGTATTGCACAATGATCTAGGTTATATAATATGTGATACAGTTTTAGGTCATGCGAATACGCTGCTATAAAATGAGTCAGAGCAAAATGAAGTTCAATGGATTCAATTTGGCTTCTGTTTTTTTTTTGTGAGGACCCTTGAGTATTTGACGGGGGAAATTATATTGACAATAAGGTCAATAAAGCAGCAAAGTGCGGCACATGAAATCTGATCTCTTAGGGATGATGGGTCATCAAAAATGAAATGTAACTAGTAAGAGGTACGATCGGGGAGGTACCTCTCGCTCATACGATAGCGTCGTAAAGCGGCAGCCAGGCTGTTTGTTGTATTTTGTGCGGTGTGTGAGCTTCCGGTGGCCAAAGGGGGAGGAGGAAGGAGGGCATCGCATCCGCATAATCTATAGGAATTTTATGGGCGTGGATAATTTTCAAAATATGAATAAATTTTTATTTACAAAAAATATAAATAGTATATTTTTATTTACAAAAAATATAGGTAAGTAAATATATTTTTATTTACAAAAAATATAGGTAAGTAAATATATTTTTATTTACAAAAAATATGAATATATTTTTTGTAAGTATTTTTTTTTTTACTTTGAATTGAAGATTGACAATTGACTGGTTTAGACTACAAATGTATTTTAATGGCAACCACTTTAAAGTGCATCCTCGTTTTTGGGGCAGGAAGAGCAGTCGACCAGTGAATACAAAACACGGATTAAACAAGTTACTGAGTCATCGTGCGAGGCGACGAAAACATACACAACGGGGTCTGTAGCAGGTGAAAAAAATAAACAGGTTATATGTAAATAACTCATAAATAGCTCTAATTTAATTAAATAGAACATCATAATATATGACACAGCAAATATGACCTGTCATAGGACAATTTAGATTATTACACCATCTTGCTCATTAGCCACAAAAATATTAAGGGTATTACATTGCTCAATGACCTTGGAGAATCTGTCACTGAGAAAGTCATTATTTTTTAGCGCCACCTATTAACATATGTACGTCTCTTAGCATCTTTCATATTGAAAAGAACCAAAGATTAAACAAGTGTCAGATGTGTCACAATATTGTAGTTGTATTTACCTATTTTATTCATTTTATTTTATTAACACTTATTTAGCATATGTTACTTTGATATTGAAAAGAATTAGGATGACCTTGTGATTTTAGCAAGGTCAGTAGAGTTTTGCTGCATTGCAGCCGAAA
Organism: Calycopis cecrops; assembly: GCA_001625245.1. Classification (NCBI taxonomy): domain Eukaryota; kingdom Metazoa; phylum Arthropoda; class Insecta; order Lepidoptera; family Lycaenidae; genus Calycopis; species Calycopis cecrops. Next base: position 366,404 of record LUGF01035294.1, read on the forward strand.
CGGGGCGGAACTACTAGAGATTTCCTTTGCTCAGGTGATACTGGCGTGCAAACTATACGCGGAGGTCGCTAAAATGGCAATGGCAATGGCACGCATGGCGTTGTACGGGTAACCAATCTGAGTAGACAAGCTAGCTACGAAGACCACAAAAAGTGGTGACAAACCACAAAGCTTGGGCCTA
>LUGF01035294.1:377448-394786 GCA_001625245.1 Calycopis cecrops
GGGGAGTGAGAGACAGCAAGATGGCGTGAGACAGGTCGATAAACTGCTACAACAGTTAAACAGTTATGTTTGTGAATGACAATCCTGTGCCCATGCATGCCATACACAAAGCATTCCTCACCAAAAAGGCCACAGGAAACGCTTGCGTGGACAACATTTCAACGACCTACTACTTATGTAACTTTATTGCTGGATCAATACAGATTTATATTAATAACTAATAGCAAAATTGAGTATGTAATAAAATTTGCAATTTAAATTAGCGCTTTCTATATCTATATTCTAAGGCATCTTGTCATGTTTAGATTTCTTAAGTTCTTCTTCTTCAAATGTTACTTTGTAATATATTTTAACGGATTTTATAGCAGATTATTTAAGTATTTTACAATCGAGTACTTTTAATAACTAATGACATCAGGACATTCTGTCATGTAAATCCAGTAACCGAGATTGCTGTACAGCTTCTGAAACGTGATTGTAAAATACTGAAAACCTCGATAAAATCCGTTGAAATAATTTTATTACGACACATTGATTGTCTTTGATACTCAACCTGATTTTTAAACTGTTAACGGTGTTGAGAACATATTGATAAGACTACCGTTAAACGGTCCAGCGAGAGCAAGGCCATTTGCATAAGTCTCAAGTATCTAATGAGCTGTTGACATCAGCGTTTTTGCCAGTTACGCAACTGCAGCTGTGCAGTTTCGACACCAGACAATGATCTCGGAAAAAAGTTAGTAACCTAGTTGCAACTGCTAATTTTGGAACTAATTCATATTTAGAACACCACTCAAACTAAGAGGATGTGCTCTTATTTATGTTGCGTATTTTGGTTGTCAGTTTTAATTGAGCTTTCACTGTGGAAATTTATATAAATATCGGGCTCTTTTGATATTTAGACCGAATCTAATCTCATAGTGCAGTGTTGTGACGAAATATACTTATAGGAGATAATTATTTCCTATGTGGCCAATAGGTCAACAGAACATACAAAAGGGCGTACAAGTGTGTATATCTCTATTAAAATGTGAAAGGAGAAAAAAGATGGAGAAGCAATTGTGAAGATAGATGAGGAGTATCTCCACAATGATAGTAATGATGATGCGATTCCGTGGTAAATTGTGCTTTCAGGAAAATGTTTTTAATTCACCGCTACCAAAGTGAGGTAGGCGGTATTTTAAAGATTTTTCTCCTTTTCCAAAACTAAATGTCCTATGGGTTCAAACTTTAAAAAAAATTAAGTTCTTTAAAAATGGAGTAGACGATGGGTTTCAAAAGTGAAGTAGAGGTCAGAAACTGGTTCAGGTAGTGTGACTAGTAGATTGATAGTATTTGTGACCAATGAAAATAAACATACAGAAATCAAATCGGGTGGAAGAAGCAAACGGAATTGGTAGGTAAAGGCTATTATCGATAGAATAAACTGTAGATTTTACACCTAGATCCCCCGAAGTCTACTACTGTGCGCTATAAGCGCAATTTTATCCCACCCACCATTTCAATATGGAATCAGCTGCCCCCCTCGGTATTTCCGGACCGATACGACCTTGGGATCTTCAAGAAAAGAGCTTATTCTTTCCTCAAAGGTCGGCAACGCATCTGTTAGACCTATGGTGTTACGGATGTCTGTGGGCGTTGGTGTTCACTTTACATTTGGTGACCTAACTGCTCCTTTGCCTCCTATGCTATAAAAAAAAAAAAGATAATCTACAGTCAAAGTTTATAACAAATAAAACAGTACGTGCACTCGCAAAACAAACAAACATTAATATTTATCGCAAGTGAAGAATATTAGCGAGGTCAATTAATGAGGCTGGAGAAACCAAGATCCTTGTTGGTCGGCGTAGGCGAACTAGATTCGCGGTCATGAACATTACAGCATTTCAACACACCTTGTTGATAATATTACAAAGTTACATTCAAATAAAAACCCACATATAGATAAAAGTAATTAATTCGTTCGGCATGACTCAGAACATGTGGAAGTTAACTCGGACGATAAGGTTTTGCAGACATTACGTTAAGAAACCGTGTAAAATATCTACCTAAAATATGTTATTATGTGTAACAATTTATGACACACTAGCTGCACACCACGGTTTCACCCGCGTAAGTTTCGATGCCGTGAAAATATCGAGATGAGAAATAGATTCCGATTCTCAGACACAGCGCACACAAAATTTAACTAACATTGTGATACGAGAATTTTTTACATTTAATATTAGGTTAAGAATGAATTTGTCCTAACACGCAATATTTGACAAGCTTAAACGCTGATATCAACGTTTGTTGACTAAGCAATTCAGGCTTGACAACGGTTACTTAAGAGCAAAAGTCTTATATTAATCAGGAAAGAGACTAATAGTATTATAGAGGTTTCTGTAGGGCCACGGCTGATTCTAATCAGCAAAGATCATAATAATATAGGGGTTAATGGGCTGTAGGCCCGTGGCTATATTTGGCCAGTCAAAAAAATTCTTAAGAATTTTTTTTGACTAGCCAAATATCGTTTACTAAGCAACATACATGCTCCACGTGATGTACGCAAACATAATTTTCAACACAGATGACATCATATTCCATAAAAACCTTCTATTTATAAAATAAGCAATAACCAAAAAGTATTATCATGAAATGATGTCTTAACTTGACGCGAATATTACTCATTACAATAAAATAACTTTAAAGGATTTTATTTTTTTATTATTTAATTATTTTACAAGCCCGATTGGTTACTGTAAGGCTTTTGAAATTTCGGGCATGTGTGTGCAAACCACTAGACGGATCAAGCTGAAATTTGGCATCCAGGTAGATGTTACGACGTAGGCATCCGCTAAGAGGATTTTTAGAAATTCAACCCCTAAGGGGGTGAAATAGGGTGTTGAAGTTTAAATGGATTTCGTAGAAAATAAACGCGGGTGAAACCGCGGGGCACAGCTAGTAATTAAATAAGCCGTGATAAAATTAGTTAAAGTTATTTTGTTGTAATAAGTATTATTACGATATTAGCTACTACTGTACTAGAACTGGGGCGCACGACTGTCATTACCTAATTAACTTACTTTTTTAGTTAATTACATACTAATTAATGATCTAAGCATACTAAGCAAATACTTACAAACTTCCTCGTTGTTGGCAGCACTGCTTGCGAACTTTAAACTCATGTTTTCACTTTACACTTTCAAACTTAGCACTTAAGTTTTGCTTTACAATGCAAGTGTCATTATGGAAACAATAAAGCACTGATTATAAGATAGAGATAATTGAAAATGTTTTTCTCACGTGTAAATGTACATTGCTCAAGGTCGGTCAAGACGTAGATTTTTCTCGAAATCTAAAATTATTTGGTTAAAGATTATTATTATGCATCTTGTAGAAAAAACAAACAATCCGTAAACAATAATTTGTCTATAGTCTGTCCATATTTTATTGAATTTGAAAAAGAATTACAGAGTAAAATAAATAAAAACCACAACGAAAAGACTGCAGTCCTATAGACGGACATTTCCTATTCTTTCTATCAAACATGGTAAAAGCTAGACATTTATTGACCGACTTGTCTTGTAATGCTTACGATTATGACAATGGCACAGGATGTCATTTTCAAAACAAATAAAATTCAGGTTAAATAAACAGTTTCAATGATAATAAATAGGTAGCTTATTTGCTTAGAGCAGTGGTTCTTAACCGGTGGTCCGCGGATCACTAGTGGTCTTTGGAAGCATTTCAAGTGGTCCACGAACCATGCCATTACCTCCAGATCAATATACAAAAAATTCTTTATGCCGCGGATCATCCCAACTGCGTGGTTCGCAGCATAACGAAGATTTTGTCAAATGGTCCCTCAGGACTACAAGGTTAAGAACCACTGGCTTAGAGGTTATACAGAATATGCGTTGCCCTCCATCCTTTTCCCTCCTACACGGGCCACCGGCTACTGAATTACAACACCGGCTACAATTAAACATGTACTAATAGCTGTGCCTACAGCTCCTATGTAGCCTAGAGGTGTATGTTTAAAAAACGTGAGCCGTCAATATCGGATGGTGTAATTTGGAAAGTTGTAGAACAAAGCCACTAAAACGTGTGAACTCTTCGCTTTGAGGGTCATTGTTGATTATCAATTGGGTGTGCATTAATGATAAGTGATGATTAATTATTGCTATCGCGAATCATTACGTCTCGATTATCATTATTATAACACTGTAATGTCATTAAGTAGATAAATAAACACGGAAAGATAGTTATGGCAAATTATAATTTTGATTATCAAATGTTTCGTCATACGAATTTACATTTGGCTTTTCAGCTGATAAGACTTAAAATCAGTTTGTATTTGTTAAATTAGGTAGTAATATAATGAAAATATATGTTCATTATAAAAAGAAACAGTGAAGAAAGAAATGTTGCGTAGAAGTAACTTAAACAGCTATGGAATGGGATTATTGAATTTTTCCAAGTCGGAACATTTCCGATTGGTTTCGTGTAGCGTAAGGGGACAAACAAGCAGTTGTGAGCGAGAAGTACCTAGTGGTCGTGCCGTAATCGGTGGTAGGATTTTACATATGAAAAACCTAACTACCTACATACCTTTAAAAACAAAATCTATCAAGCCCTAACCAATAATCGCATCAACGTTATCTCGCGATCCAATTGTCATCTGCACAAGGGGAAATCCGTCCCATAGAGTATTAAGGCTGCCTCAGAAACCATGGGATCGATGGCGAGACATTTGTCGGAGATAGCGGTACCGGACGAACTAGAATGGACTCACCGTTACCTGACAATCTCAATTAATGGACGAATTAATCTAACCTCGTAACAAAGAGCGCGATCGTAGGTGCTGTGTAAGATGGACGTACAGACATACCAGTAGATTATTTGGTAGTTTATGGTACATATTATTGATAAGAATAGTTACATAATATTTGAAACATTAAAACTAGAAAATAGGTTAGAATTCTAAAATTATAGTCTAGCGGTAATCAGCCAAAAATTTTTGGAATTTTTTAGTCTATAACTTACCTATAACTTTAACTTGTAAAATACCAAGAAGCCCCCTTTGACATACAAAAATAAAAAAAAAGTATAAAAAAATAAGATCTATGTAAATCATATTAAATGTAACTTAGTGATATCGTTTTTCACTTTTGCGTTTACTTGTTTTATAACAAAATTAAAAACATCAGCTTGTTCAAATGCAAATGTTTACTTTGTTGCGAAAGATAAAAAACAAACAAGTTTCACGGCACTTGCAACATAAACACAAATTAACATTGTAAATAACTCTGGCCATTGTTCAGAATTACATCTTCGGTTACGACTACACTTTCCAAAATTATGCCACTTTTTCATTCAAAGTTGAATAATATAAAAATTACACAAAAATAATAAGTACTAAAATAACCCTCGTAAGGTCCTTAGCAGACCAATTAGATTCAAATAAAATTTCCCAAAAAACTAAGGTTCTATATTCTATAACAATTAATAACTGATGTGACGCTTTTTCCATAAAAGTTTTACTCTGTTATAAGACACTTTACTATTCAGGATAATCCTTACCTAGTAAAAATCTAAACAATGATAGCTTAAGTCCAAATTATCTTGAGTTAATTGTCTTATATAATAAGTTCCTAATTCCTTCAACATCAAGGGAACCCGCATACGGTCTTTATTAAGACGACCCAATTTTGTGTTCAAATCGAGACGTCAGACATTGTGAGTGACGTGTCGTGTGTAGAGAAATTATAGTCCGAGTCGCCTGTCTGCTTTCGTTGCATGCATGCATGTAAATATAGACATGTGACTAATTATGGTATATCGCGTTCTAGACCGTAGACTTGAAGTGTTTATCATAGTAATCTTTATTCTGCCGCTCCTTGATATGAAAAGACCTTACGAGTTACGACGTTTTTTCAACAAAATACATCAAACATAACTGATATCAAAATAACTAAAGAGCGAGAAACGACGATGCGTTGTTTTTATATTCTGGACTCCCCATTACAGCTATAGTAAATCGCAAATATTTGAATTTTTGGCAAATTCTCATAGATTTATTATTGTCCTTTAGATAGTATTTGAATTTGTTTTTGCACGGCTTTGACTTTGTCTCTTATTTCCCCTTTCACAGTAATCATTGCATCTACTTCGCAGAGCTAATCTACCTTTAAATGAGTGCCCGAAGCCCTACTCCACTTATAAATAGATACTCAGAGAAAATCACGTTCGCAAGTGTGAGTTAAGATACTTCATCAAGAGTATCTCCCATCAAAGATCTTTTTCACATTCACACAGCTGTTTTAATTTCTAGCGATTCTATACCACCTTTTAAAGCTATGGCAATTCCAGTACCACATTGAATATCTGAAACTGGTTTTTAAATTATCCTCGTTTTGTAGATATTTATGAATTTTAGGCCAATTATGAATAGCAAAAAAAAATATAGCCAATTATGAATTTTAGGTATCTATATGATGTAGGTATATTCATCATTCTTAAATAATTGCACATATATTTATACTTTTATAATAACAAAGAAAATATGTTAATGGACGTTTAAATAACAGAATAGTTAAGAGTTTCAAGAACTCCACTCTAATTTGCAGTTTGATGATTTTTTAATAATACATAATATATTTTCAAAAAGGCTCATTAAAATTTATTCAAAGGGTCCAATCGCAAATACTGGTCGAAATCCGTTAATAAAGGATAGTTAAGAAATCATGACATTTAAAAAGCGTTCGAAATACATTCTCTTTTTGAAATAAAAAAAGCGACATCGAACCTGCCAGTAGCGAGATCGAATCGACAATATTTTTAATTAATTCGCAATAAACGAGAAAAACCTCCACCGTTACACTTTCGAGGCGTATCTGTAGAAATATTTAATACCACCGTTACCGGTCCCTGAGATATGTGGAGCAAAATATACTCGAATATGTTGACCATCGGATGTATATCTTTTCCTTATGTATAGCCACGTTTGCCTCACTAAAAGGAGAAATATTTTTTTTGCATTTTTAAGGGTCCAAGGAACAGGATTCATTATTTCCATATCAGTCTTAATTCTGGAGGTATAAATGCCTGCCTGCACCAGTTGGGAAGCACAACATAGTCGGTGCAAATCTCCTAAACAGGAGATCGGCTGTACAAAGACACGGATAGAAAAAGGAATAAATAACGGCTGAAGTAAACCAATACGAATAGAAAATAAGAAATATCAAAATGTTAAACGTCTCAGTCGTCGCTGATCGCGTCACGACACGACATGGAAACGACACGATATTGTTCAGACTCACGACACGACATACAACGAGTCTAAACCATAATCCTAGATAGACGGACCGATAACGACCGTGAGATGACGGCTAATTGCAGTAATGGCTGACATTGGCGGCCATCTTGGCAGGAGCGTCAGTTATGGCGATGTGAGGTAAGTCCTATTAAATACTTATACGGTAATAATAATTAAAAGTCGTAACCATTTTTTGTTAAATATGGGATCGAGGTCAAATAAATAGGCAATTGGGAAAGGAGGAGGAGGAGATCGGTCGTTTTGGCATTAATTGAAAGAGGCTGATGTCTTAGCAGTCCGATAAAGTCCATGATCATAGGATAGAAATACCTAATCAAATTAGTAGCTAGAATATTTTTGTGCTCTGCTTTTTCTACATTTATTTCCAGTTCAAACGTCTCCTATGTGATACTAATTTATATATTCATGATTACGAATTGTTTGGGACAGCAAGTATCCAAATGATTAATCTATTATCATTGCTTAAAAGAACTTGATATGTGCGATGTTATTATAGTTTAAGAAAAGATCGATCTATGTGTCCAAAAAATTATTAAATTTCATGCTCCTAGAGTGTACTTCTTAACGAACAAGATTCGGATTTGATTGCTGCTGAAGGGACATAGTTAAGCGATATATGCAGAATTAAGCGTAAAATGCCATAAGCGTTAAACATTTCACACGATTTTACTTTCATTTTAAAATGTATGATTTAATTTAAGGTGTTCTTTTTGTTAACGTTAATAACAACTTAGTAACTTGTAAATGTTGAGATTGACTCATCGGAAGGCGTGGGCTTTAATGACATAATCTCCAGAACCAAGTACATTTTACTACAAGTATAAACGCACCCATACACCCACCATTAAGTTTATACAGCTCGTTACAAGACCCTATTAACTTTCGCTCACTCACAGCTATAAAGATATTGTTACAACATACTATTCTCTAACTGCAATATCCGCAAAAGTTGCAGTTAGAGAATAATTAGAATTTTTTATGTGAAAAATAATGCAAATAAGTAGTCTGTTATTTTGCCAACTACAGCAACACATCTTCACTCCAGGTCCCTATATGGAGTAGACACAGGGTTATCCCTATACACTTGTCTTGTTTCCTCCTTGGTATTAACTATTACCATAACTTTCGAAGGCATGCAGAGGTCACGAAAGAAAATTTCGAAAATATGGGAGAGGATACAAAAATTATGGAACTCTTTTGATCCGAGAATAAGCGTGCCCCCAAAAATGTGACCATAAGGCTATTTACCATATATGAATAGAACTTTCCAAATGTTATCCTTGTGGCTAAAGTCACGATTGAATACCAGAAAATTGTTAACGGTAACAACTCTCCTATTCGATCTACCAATAAACGCAAAGAACTCAGTAAAATATTGAGCCATCTTCTATAAACACGCACACTACTACATGTTTGGAAACCTTTTAATAAGTAATAGTAAAGAGTCAAAAGTAAGGAAGTTACACACATAAGTATACGTTATGCTCTTATTAAGTTGCGACACGGAACTTAACAGTAGTTTGAATATGAATTACTTGCATAAGATAAAATTATTATTCAACATCATCAACATGATTTCAAGTACTGCTTATTACAATCCTGAATTTGTGTAATCCATCTAAGATAATAGGATGGTTATTTGTCAATAGGGATTCAAGATGCCTACGATCAGAAGATCAGAAAAATAACCTAAGACCTTAGTAAGTACTTATAATCCTTGAGATCGAAAAAAAAATTCTTGTTTGCATATCATGTAGATAACTTATTATGGTTATTTGACCTTTGAGATTTGATATGCCTAACATCAGAAGTACAACCTAATACCTAAGTACTTTAAACACCTTGAGATCAAGAAAAAAACATTTTGTGCCTGTAGGTACTTGTAAATTATAGGATGGTTATTTGACCTTTGAGATTTGAGATGTCTAGTCATCAGAACTATAACCTAGGACCTAAGTAAGTAATTATAAATCGTGTATAAAATAGGTGTAGTGATTTATATATGGTTAGGTCGCGCTTTATAAAACATAAACACTAAAAAACCCGCGCCAACAGCCACAGCGCTAAACATCGCCTAAGACAAAAAGAAGGAGGAGTCAGACCGGTATACGAGCAATTATCTTCTGCCACATTACTGGAACGCCATCGCTTTTTGTGCAGCAATTACCTAAGCTCTAATAACAATTGTCGCAGACGCAAAAACTAGACGCAGCTACTGGTCCCGTAAGGAATCTTGTGGGAACACCATATCTAGCCATGTTAGTTAATTATATTTTTAATCTATGTGGCATTTATTGCATCAAAGTTAAATGGGTTTAGAGTTTAGTCCATAAGTACCTACAAATGTACCATTGTAGACGACTCTGTCTTAACATCGGCATGAAGTGACATTTCTTGTTCTGCGCCATTTACTACCGTTGCCCATAGACATCCGCATAACACATGTCTTGCACTCTCTCTGTCCCTCTACTCCTGCTGTGGACCACAATGGGACAGCATAGCTGTCACTTAAGGGGTATCAAGTTAGCGAGATGTACCCGGTCGTGCCGGCCGAATTCTGCTGCAATCTAGCGAAATGCACTCACAATTATCCAAGGATGCATGCGACAATGCACGCCTATAGGCGTACCGAGTCTGTAATAACTGTCTGATTGGTTTGAAAAATTAAAACTAGCAGTTACATAAGTATATCCCGGGCGATACATTAGTGATTATACTACGTTTATTAACTAAATTGAAAACGAGTTACTAATTCTAATTAAATTAGCAGACCTACTACTACTGACTGCTAAATTGTGGATGTTAGGACTTGGTGACCTTCGATAAGGCACGAAAAATCATAGCTTTTTGGCTTCATTTTGTTAGTTGCTAGAGGACTAAATTGGCAAGGTAGGACTGATGATGATAACTATGATGAGCTGCTGGATATTAGCATATTAGAGATCTGCAAACTACATGTTGTATGTGCTATGTACACTTATAAAAAAGAGTTAGAAAGCTTAACCATGGATTCAATTTTTTCAGAAAAAACGATTAATAATTACATGTTAATCTTAGATCTGCAATGCACAAAACATCTAGCGAAATGGAGGAATATATATAATAAATCCCAAGGATAGATGCAACACGCCTGCAGGCGTTGCGCGTCAGTAATAACTATCTGATTGGATGGAAAAAGTTAAAACAGTTACATAAGTATATCCCGGGCGATACATTAGTGATTATACAACGGTAATTAACTAAATTGAAAACGAGTTACTAATACAGCACGTAACGCCACGGTTACGACACGAATCGAGAAGAATTTGAGGCTGCTATCTCCATCAAACGGTAGTCAGCCAGATTATGAGACCGTAAACATCTATTACGCAATCCATTTGTCTGATATTGGAGATCTACGAACAATTGTTTCGTTATTCAACAAAGAACGGCTCCAAAAAAAGAAAACAAAGATCTAAAAATGATCTTAGTCTATGCTATAAATCAAAACGCGGCAAAGATTACATTCTACGTTCACTATTTAAAATCAAAACATTTTTAAATTTGGAATGTTTTCTTTTTTTCTGTGTTGCCAACTAAAATTGAATGCTTGGTTCTTAATGCCAACATCAACACAATATATCATTGATCTTTTTCATCTAATGGCGCTATTAAATTAACATTTAGCTGTTGATACCAAATCTTATACAATATATTATACTAATAAGTAATACTTAGTAGTATAATATGTGTTATTAACATACACTAATAACTGTGCTAACAGTTTTGCTTGTCTATGTTTGGGAATGTAACCTTGTTGCTCGTCTAATAAACAAATAAATAAACAATAGATATTTATTTTTTGTTTGATCAAAAGCGCAAGTCAATTTTTGTCCCTGTGTCTAGGATAGGACGAAAATTGCGCATTAAAATTCGAAATGGTCTCATTTTGAAGAGTTCTATTCTAGCGTCAGCCATAAAATTAAAATAAAGTCTTATTCAAAAACATTTTATTTATTTAAGAATTGTCAAGTAAGCTAATAATTTCTATTCGACTTTTAAAATTTCATTAATTTAAAAAACGTTTTAGAACGCGAAAATTCGCTGACATTTATATTACATAATGTAGGTATAAAGAAACTATACCTAGTATGTTTACTTGTATGTTTGTTGTTTGTTGAGGACAATCCTGATATACTCAGATCATTGAACTAAGTAGACAACACACCTTATTGTATACAAACAATACAGGCTCATTAACTGTCATTATAATAATGACAGGCAGAGGCACTCAAACTTCCAAGGAACTTTTTGGAGTAACAGTTCGTATTATCCTTGTATCTACATAATTAACTTATCAATTGTTTAATGGCAGTAGAATTAGAGAAATTCGAAGTGGACGATATACTTCTAAATTGAAATTCGAGAATTAAATAAGACTTAGACTTGTAGACTTACTGAGCTTTGTAAAGACATGAAAAATGATAGCTTCTTGGCTTCATTTAGTTAGTTGCTAGAGGACTAAATTGGCAAGGTAGGACTGATGATGATGATGATAACGATAATGATGATGAATATTAGCATATTAGAGATCTGCAAACCACATGTTGTATGTGCTATGTACACTTGTAAAAACTAGTTAGAAAGTTTAACCATGGATTCACTTTTTTCATAAAAACGACAAATAATTACATGTTAATCTTAGATCTTAGTTAAACAAGAATAAGGTTTGTATTGACGGCACTGCAACCTAGGCGATACGACCTTAGCATCGATTCATTTATACACACAATCGAGTCAAAATAATCGATTAACAATCAATAAAACTTGGCATTGGCGATTTTATTACACCGCGCGTTACGAAACGAAAAAGAAAACTCTTAAAAATAAACTGTTCAAATGTTATGCTCACTGGCTGAGGATGACGTAGATGAAATCTGTCTAGACTTTACGATCTAGATAGACTTGAAGGCCGTTTTTCATGAAACGTTTCACTTTCAAGAACAATTACTGAATTGCGCAGCATGAAAAACACGAATAAATCGCATTTAAAACTATTCACAACGAAAGTGTTCACTTATGCGCATCGAATATGTATGATTGCATTACTCTGTAATTCTTTATTTAAATTTTAAACTGTCTTGGAACTATAATTCTATTTTTAAATTTGAAATATTTAAACGTACAAATATAAATTTATCACAGATTAAATAATCACAAATCACTCGCGAGTCGCACAGAGTTTGAGCGACGCGCGCGTCTGCCGCCAGCGACAAATACAGCTGATCTACAATGTTCGCCTTCCACTTTGAACCGATACATAAAGCGCTGAAGCGCTTGCGCATGTACCTCGTCGATTGTGTCAATATACGATACAATGGATCAATTCACTTTGTTCTCGGGTTCAAATGACATATTAGACCTGAAGTACATAGATACTAGACCGTAGTATCCATTGTTTTTTTAAGTGGTCTCCAATTATCAGCGCCAGATTAAATTCTAGCGGGGCCCCGAAATGGGAGACCTTGGGAGTTGAGAGAGGGATCCTTTTTTGGGTACAAAAATGATCTTATTGTCCTTAAGACTTGTGGGGTCCGGGACTGCAGCTGCCTAAGCCCTGGATCAGGGGCCGAATATATTGCTTAAAGAATTCACAATGGAAAAAGGATATAAGTAGGCACTAACTAAAAATTGAAAACATATCACTACATAGTATAAAACTGTCGCTTTCCGCCGTCTGTGTGTCTGTATGCTCTCTTAAACTACGCAACAGATTTTGATAGGGTTTTTTTTAAAGATAAAGGAAGGTTTATATGACTGTATAATAATTCCATTTTAGAAGTCTAAAACCCACGCGGGATAAGCTGCAGGCGGGCATTAGTTATATATAAAAATATTCCAGACGGCTGAAAATTAGAAGTCTGTACTAAGGCTGTTGTAGTCGGGGCACAAGACCCATTAGGGCTTATAAACATATAGGTACTATACATTAAACTTTACAGTCACGAACCCTTAGGTTGTGAAAGCCTGGATCATAAATGAGTCATTTTATAAAATAAAATCCAGTCTCTTTTATTCATTTGTCATTTAGTTCTCGAGCCCTTAGTTCCTTCCACAGGAAGTCTTAATACACATCGTCCATGCCCTAAGGTCGCTTAATTAGACCGTCAAAAAATCGAACACGAAAAAGTTTACCATTAAACGTTAAATTAGTTAAATTGAACAGTTAATCTAACTATACCTCGTAATGCCAGGGGACATATTGTTTTGTGGATAATGAATGCATCACTATCTATACTCGTTTGCAATAGTTACGTAATCGAGGCCACCTAATATTATACAAAACATGATAATATATGTACACGTGAATACAACGCTGTATTTAAAACGGTTTTTTTAATATTGTATCTATCTATGGGTAGAAGGTGTATAGTTAAGGGAGATATAGGCTCTTGGTCTACAGCGCCCAGAAAGGGGGCCCTTTGATGAGTACAAAAATGATCTTAAGGGCCTTCAGGGCCCGGGATTGCAGTACCCAAAAGTCCTCCCTTGGATACAAAGCTGATGGTCGAAAAAGTCGTGAAACGGCACAAAATATTAAATGCTTTATAAGAACGATTCATTTTTTAACAACTATTATTTGACAAATAAGAATAGTTCACATTTCGCAAGATACTTTCGCGCTTCGTGTGTGTGAGTTTCCGGTGGCCCATGGGGAAGGAAAGCATCTGTATAACCTATATGGGGATGTCAATAGTCGGTACTCGGTAGTCATGAATAGGCTGCGACTGTTTGTTTGTCTCCTTATACTTTAAGGGCCTTATTAATAAACATAGATTAACTTAATCCAAGTATTAACCTAGCATTAAAGTAGCATCTGTCAAATTCGGTTTGTGTTTATTAAACTGGAATTTGATAGATGTCAATTTAATACTTGGTTAATACTTATATAAAGTTAATCTATGTTTATATTATATTCGAACTTAGCGAACATTATTCAGTCGAAACGAACAATAATCAATTTGTGTGAAAAACAAATCATAGTTCGCGGTAGACTTTGTGCTTATCTTTTTAAAAATAAATAAGTAATGACCTTGGCTAATCCATAGATAATACCGATTAAAAATAACATTGCGATTTCTTTAAGATAAGCATAATATGTTATAATAAATATTTATTGATACTTATTTTTTCATCAGTGTGAAAATAGCATATTACGATGGCAGGAAAGTAGGAACTGTCTCAGATCATATATAAGCTAAAACAAAGCTGAGGTCGACCTTGTGATCTTAGGCTTTTTTACTGGTAGGTATAACTATTTTTCTGTCCGACGTAGACGGAAAACGAAAGTATCGGGACGAAAGACGACGTTTCACAGAAAAAGAAGATTATTACGATTCTTACTATACTGTCACTCTCGCTAACTCTACTCTCAATCAACACTTGCACATACCACATTACGACTGTACAACACATCTTCAGAAATCAGCATATCATAGGAGTCAAGAGTCGGAAATGAAACTGAAGATATCAATGCTTTTATGTTTGTGTTGATGGATGTTGATGGGCGGAGTATTCGCATAGAATATTTCCCAGCAGCTTCTTTGCTTATTATACAATAAAGACTATCTGACAGTAGATTAACACGTAATATTGATATCTTTCAATTCGTAATACGCGATTTTGCGGTTCGGAATCTCCGTAGGTAGTAATTATCAATTTGGAAATCTTATCGTTGAATGTATTGAATGTATGAATAATCAAGTGATAAGAGAAACTACTAGACGAAAGAAGGAAAGACTTCTAAGAACTTATAAAGGAACCTTATACTTAATAAGTGGGCAAATGTTCAGCCGGAATATTTACGTGTCTATCGACGACCATAGAGATCCATGTTGCCTTCTTTTATCCCTCGCGTCACGTGCGCTTTGTTATTTTGTTGGTCCATTGGGGGAGCTACGCGAAGGCAACACTGCATTATGCGGATGTCTATGGGCGCAGTTAGTGACGATAAGCTTCACTTATAAGAAAGTTATAAACATTTACATACAAATATAAAGTTATGTATAACCATAAACAATAATGAATTCTAAAGAGGTACATTTGAGATAAAAGTAATGGCTTCTTATTATTGTGCCTTGAAAATAAAAGACATATGGCCACTTACGTGTTTAAAAAATAGCATTGAGGTATTACTATGTGTTAGATATGCTATGATGTGTTAGATTCACAAAGAATATATTATGTTTTTGTACTTAAAAATGCGTATTATAAACAGTACTCTTACTATTTTGTTGTAAAAGGTACTAACTACTGAGTGTAATAAAAAACATTTTACTAATGGAATAGCTAAAGCGATAAAAGAACTGTACAATTTGTTAATAAAATAAACACGACTATTTATGTTAATGTCCAACAATTTGCGTAACGTTTAAATATCTCTGAAGGCACTCAGAAAACCATTTAGCAAATTATCCCGCTTAGATCCTTATACGTATTTGCAAACCATCTACAAGATACTTAACTACAAATCTAACGCGTCTTACAAGGAGCGCTATTTCTAGTTTTTATAGTATGTCAACGTACAACACAACGGTGGTTATGT
This sequence comes from Calycopis cecrops, assembly GCA_001625245.1. Lineage (NCBI taxonomy): Eukaryota > Metazoa > Arthropoda > Insecta > Lepidoptera > Lycaenidae > Calycopis > Calycopis cecrops. The sequence goes on from LUGF01035294.1 coordinate 393,354, forward strand.
CTAATTTAATGGAATTTAAATAAATAATGAGGCTTCTATCGGTAATTTATAATGCATTGGATGGGAATTGGTAACAGTTTTTCTCGTAAATGGCCACCTTAATTCGCTACAACGGTGTTTTTGATGCGTTAGCCCGAACTTACGTCATAGGGTCATATCTACCTCTATATTACTTTTTATAGTGTGAGGGACAAACGAGTACTCGGAGCCTTTTGGTGTCTACCGACTCCCACAGACATTCAATTCTTTTGCAAAGGTGCTGCTCTCTTTATCTCGTCCCCTCCAATTGAACACTGGAAACTCACCGCTCGAAAATCAACGACATAAAGGACATTTTACGGCGCTGTCATATGAGCGATGGGGACGTCTCTGACCGTCTCAACCCAATCCGATTATAATGCAGCATAGCATTACCTCTTACTAAAATATGGAATATATTGGAACAATATTTTAAGAACCCAAAATATTATATCCACAAAAATGTAGAATATATTGTGCATATTATTTTACAAAGTGCTAACAAACTTACATTTTTTAGTTTTTCTCGTTTCCACACACACATAAACACTGATCACCATCTTGATTCTGCCTGCCTATTGAATGATTACTGATGCAAATTCGATTATAGCATACCTAGATTCCACTGTTTGTTCTACACTTGTGACGTCATTTCTCGTGACCTTCCAATGACAGAATATCGCCAGTTTCAATTCACAAGTCTGCATCGTTGCTTAGTTATTCTGTCAATAACATTTGTCGATTTGATGTCTATGTTTGTGCATCAGCAAACCGAATGGGGAAGATCTGGGAGCTAAATGAGTAGCAAGAAGTAGTGGTATGGTGATGTCCAGTCGAATTGGACCGGCACGACTGGAAGAGCACATCTTATTCACAAGATATCGCCTTAAGTGACTATGTTGAGTGAGAGCCAGTGGCACAATAGGGAGGATGAGGTGAAAGCGAACGCATCAGCTGCATATGATGATCAAACAGTTAGTAATAAAGTACGTCCTGATATAATGGATAGTAAATGTAATACATGCGTCCGTGAGGCGACAAAGAGGAAAGTGGCGTAAAGTAACAGCAGTGCAGCCAGGGGCCCATGTGGAGAGGATGAGGAAGGAAGGCAACGCATCTGTATAACTTCTTTGAAGATGCGCCATGAAAATATCTCAGATTGCTTCTGTAGAAGTGTTTTTTTTTTATAAGGGCAATACTATAAAAAAACACTTCTACAGATGAATAAGCAATACCTAAATTTTATTGCAATTTTACTTACGTAAGATATAAGAATGTTTAATACGAATAAATTCCCGCAGTAACTCTACATGTTGTAAGATCAAGTTAAGTAACTCGCCGGATGTGCACTTGTATGTTGTTGTGGACGCCGTTTTCTACAGCCAATTTTGGGCAATACAGTCGTAATTCTCGTT
>LUGF01035294.1:407441-424693 GCA_001625245.1 Calycopis cecrops
CGCCGCGGGGACCCGCGCCTGCTGAGCCGCGGCTGCTTGAGGGCGGGCTCGTCGTCGCTGTCGCTCGCCTCGGCCGGCACCAGGCTCTGTAAGGTGCCACCACGGTCTTGAGTAACGAGCGGTACGAGATTTTTTTTAATCTCTACTCTGTTTAGATTTTTTTTTATAAGTACCGTCATAATTTAAAATGTCCTGCCGTAGGACATCACACTAACAATCTCTTAATAGAGTAACGTAAACGAGCAGTCGGAATCGTTTTCATGATCACCGACGCACGTAAACAACCGCATAAAGGTAATACGCTCCCTTACATCGTTTACCCCCTCCATGGGCACCTGCCATCAGATATTGAACTGTGCCCTGTTGACAATTATCCCGGACACTTCAGGACAGGCCGATTGCACCCGCGAGGTTTTAGTAATTGAAATAAAAATTAACGTAGGCAAGTCTCTATCAGTTCATTCCTACTAATATCCATCGAAAGTTTATGTTGTTCTTTCACGCCAAAACTAGATTTAGATAAAATTTGTCACAAATATCCTACTAATATTATAAATGCGAAAGTTTGTATGTTTGTTTGTTACTCCTTCACGCAAAAACTGCTGAACCGATTTTCATGAGATTTGGCATACACATAGAGAGAAACTTAGATTAACACAGGATTGTTTTTATCCTGAAAAAATGTTCCTATGTGATGCCTTGGGATGGTTTTCTATTTTCTACGGAATCGAAATTTACGCGGGTGAACTGAAACCCCCGCATAAATATAATTTGGAAAACATAACACTACTTTCAATTCCGATTATAGTTTCTTGGGGATACATTTTACGCAGACGATAGCACGGATGACGTAATACTAAATCTCAAAGAGCACCGTTACCAGATATTCGTAAGACATTATTTTGTCACACGCGTCACTATACGCACAGATATTTAGCCGGACGTTGTCTAGTTAACGAATGTTTAGATATGAACTGGACTGTGTTTATTGTAAGTAATATAAATTGTAATAATATAACATAACGTGCGTTACGTTATAAAGGATAAACTGAAATAACTTAAACCACAGTAACAGTAAACAAGCTATTAGTCAGATCCACCGAATGTGATATCATCATCAGAACCTACATAGGGAGCGGTACATGCATGCTTGCATGTAGCCGAATTGGGCCGGCACGTCCGGGGAGTCCGTCCTATTTATTATATTTAATATATTGTCTATTATTTAATATGTAAGAGGCAGTGCCACACTGCATGCTTGCATGCAGCCGAACTGGGCCGGCACGTCCGGGGAGGTACCTCTCTACACGAGACCGGCGTAAAGTGACAGATGTGCTGTCGCGTTTTGTGTGGTGTGTAAGTAGCCGGTGGCCCTTGTACGTGGAAGGAGAAAGGAGAGGCAGTGCCTCTGTAAGAGCTCTATTGTTTTATTTCATGTTATATTTCTGTTTTTTTTTAGTATACTTAAAAATAAAACGATGTGTGTGCTTTAAATCTCACAACTGAAGTAAAACTTAATTCTTGATTTAATACACAAATGAATTACTATAATTACAATGACATAACATGTCATATGATATTTATTTTATTAAATACAAAAAAGTTTTACTAAGATCGAATTCGAATTTTGATTTTGAATGACCACTTCCGTTTCGTTCCGTCTCCGGCCTCGCCCGATCAACACATTTTTGTAACGCATAATTTTCGATGGTTTTAGATTATTATGTACTTGAAGGAACGCAAAGATCGAGAACGCCGTTTCATTATGGAATAGAAACATCTGTTTAACATAGGCCATAGGGGTCTTAAAATAAATACGCAATATTTCTTGTATACTTATAACACAATATATTACGTAAATATGAATAAATCGCACATAAATAAATTTTAACGACCAAATGAATAAAGTTAACCCTAAACACATGGGCACAATATATCCCAACACTATTGAATTAGGTCAAGAATAACATAATAACCGCAAATCACAACAAATCCCTTGACATTCGAGATTTATTTATAGCGTTATAAGAGAATTAACCCTAAATTTCATTACAACCCTATTTTTTCCCGCGGTCTAAAAGGCCATTTCTGAACGCCATTTAGGGTTGACAGTGGCGACGGGTGGTTGATTGGGTCATTGTGCCACGCGAGCCGTAAGTGGCGTGGAGACAAACATGGGGGGTTAATGGTTTTAGCGATGGCATCAAACATCAGGGGAGCGTAATTAAATTTAGCAAACGAGCAGTCAAAAGACGAACCGCTACCGAATTTCTCACGGATCGGATCATAAACAACGAATAGATGCTGCGAGTGCTATTAAAATAACTTCACATGTATGTGGATGTATATGGGCGTTGGAAGTCATGAAAGTGTTGATTTGATGATGATGTGAAAAATTTCTAGTTTCATTCCTAAACTATTATAAAAAAGCATGGATTTAAATATTAGACAAAAATTTTCATTAAATATAATTACTTATTCTAATAATATTGCTGCTGGTTCTATGACACATAACATAGGGGAGACTTAAATATCTTTTAGAGGGGAGATTGCGGTTAAGATATACATTTAAATTAATAGTTTATTTTAGTGCTACATATTTTATTGGTAGGTACGTACAGGTACGTACGTACAGGTTACGTACAGGAAATGTTCTCAAAAATACAGTAAATTCGGAGATACATGGTTTTATTCTGTAAGAGATGCGGATGTCTATGGGCGTCGGCAGTCATAAAAATGGCTCCAACTACTCATACCATCTCATACCATGAAGCCCACCTGGTTGTCAGTCTTGGCGAGACACGCCTCCAGATGGCACTGCCACTCGATGGCCCGCAGATACAGGAGGTGCCAGCGCCGCTCCAGCGCCCGCGCCACGTCGCCACCTCCGCACAGCCTCACCACGGAGCTAACGATCCGTCTGTGGCATTCCACGTCCCGTTGTAATACCTGCACACACACACACACACCATTAGAATATTCGAGAAGATTCTTATTTTCATCGTTACTAGGTGGCAGCCTCAGCGAGTGAGGTTTTACTAAATAAATAAACACCATTTGCTCTGAGCACACTGTATCTAACAATATTACACATATTATATAGTATATTTCACAATAGGCATATTCCGCTAGCGACAGTAAGTTTCACAAAATGGTAGGAGCTCAATTGTGGTCATGGCTTATTGTCCTGGCACTGATTTTCAGGACCACCACTGCTCTTCTCCTAAGATAAGTGCACCCGAGAGATTTTAGTGTGTAAAAATCCCACGTAACCCGGTTGTGGCCTATCTTTTTTTTTTAAATGGGAAACCTGCGAAAAAAAATACCGCACTCTAGAGTCGAAAGGGAAATATTTTAAGATATACAAAAATATGAATTAATATAGTTTACGATTAGCTATTTTAGATTATAATATATTCATATAGCATTCGCAATTAAAATCTAAAATTATCATTTTGTAAAATAAGTATATAATATTTTAACCTGAAGTAATAATTACTGAAGTAATAAGAACAAGAACCTTGAAATATGGCATCTTCGTCACAAAAACATACTTTTGTTGTACTTTGTGACGTACCTGCGTCAATACATTATACATAAGACACAACAATACCATATACAAAAGAGGAAAACATTCTGTACAACGACCGGTACTAAATGGCACCTTTGTGTTATTTAAAGTTATTCTTCTTAATTCGCGAATCGTTATGACTAAGAGTTTGAACAATTAAGTATGTGGCAATGAATGTTAAATACAATTAATAATAAGGCATTGGATGCCAACACAGAGGCAACAGATTTAATTTGTAATATATTATTCAGAAGAATATAAATAAAAATATAATTCAAAAGTAATAAAAAACATATTCATAAGACACTGTCGGTCGCTGATAAAAAAAAATAACAAACAGCCTTAAATATTTGTCTATTTATATATGAAGATGTTAGTGGTATTTTTGCCCATCAGCTACTCATGTGAGTAATTGCCTAGCGACGAGCTCCAGGATAAGTGACGTTTGAGTCCATGGTTTTATTCAATGCTTATAAAATTTTACCTCTATTAATGTGAAGAAGCAACATAATGAAAAAAAATTGTGAGGTGAAAAGATATAAGTATTCCTAATAAGTAATAAGTTACCAAAGCTATTATAACTGTTTGATAAAACATTCACCGCTAAGTTTACATTTAAAAACGCAAATCTCCATAAAACTAACATCGGACGAAATATTTGTCAAATTCATTACAAGGTTATCAATGTCATCGAAGACTCGGTAAAACCTTATCAGATCCAGATGGACTTCGTAACCGGTACGATTGCACAACCGCATAGCATTTGCATGCATTAGCATGGATGGATACACGCTGATCTCTGCATAAATTGCGCTTATCGAGATCACTGGCCGTTATTTCGATTTTGATTAGAGAAACGCGTTCTTTATTTAAATTGAAGCGGGAATGGTGAGATGTGTCTCGACTCTCGACCACCCGGTGTCTCGTATTCATACTAGAATCGAATGAATATAAAGAGGAGTCTTGTAATACGAGTATTATGTATAGATGTGGTCTGATTGTTGTTTTTTTTTTAAATTCTTCTTCGTTTTTAAACCAAAGATGTATTGCATCATTGACTATTATATCGTTTCACTATCTATAGGCCTTCATATGCCTAGGTCTTTTTTTTTTTATACTTGGAGGGCCCGCCGCTTGTTTGTGGCGGGCGACCCGCGGACGAGGGCAGTGGATGTGGCATCCGTTCCCATTGCCCTTGTCGTAAGTGAAAGGGAGGAACACCTGGGGGTTTTAGTGGGTATACGCCGCATAACGCGGCGAGAGTCCCACATAACCATTCGCTTCCCCCGAAGACGAGTGGTATGCGTAACGACATTTCCCCCAGTAAAAAAAAAAAAGGTCTTTTTATACTATAGGAGGCAAACAAGAATTATTTATTACAGCTTTTACATGAGTACCAAAGATGGCTACCGAATTCATAAACATCCGCAAATAGTTTGTACAGGCAAACCTGAATGACTTATGTATAATATGCAGCCGAAACCACTAATATGTACCTACCTGGAAACTATAATTTCAGACGGGGGTTCCTTTCATCATGGAGCCTAAAGAGGGCAAAATATAAGAGTGTTTTTTTTTTTTTATGATATAGGAGGGCAAACGAGCAGCCGGAGCCATTTTCATGACTACCGACGCCCACAAACATCCGCATAGAGGCTATACAGATGCGCTGCCCTCCTTTCTCCTCCCTCCTCCATGGACCACCGGCTACTTACACACCGCACGAAACGCGACAGCACAGCTGTCTCTTTACGCCAGTCTCGTGTAAGCGAAAGGTACCTCCCCGGTCATGCCGGCCCAATTCGATTGCATGCAAGCATGCAGTGTGGCACTACCTCTTACCAAAAAAAATTTATACGGAATATCAGTGATTTCTTTCAAATTAAACACGGGTGAAACCGCGGAGCACAGCCAGTCAAGTGTATTTGAAAGCTAGCATTATACCATCACAATATTATTCGGCCGATCGTGGGATAAGATCGTCTCCCATTGTGCCGCTCCCGGCCAATCAGAGAGTAATCTATTGCGTCACGTTACGAAAGCCGATCGGCGACCTTGGTGCCGATGATAATTGTGATGACTCCGAGAATGTGAACCCAAATACAAGATGATGAGAATCAACATCGAACATCCTACTCTCAAATTAGTATTTTTTTGTTTTAACATAACCTGTAGATATGAAGGGCAAACCTAACTGACTTATTAACGCAACTGCCGAAACTACTGTAAACAGAAACTTGAAATTTGGTACAGGTTGGGAATGTTAGGTAATCTAAGTGAGCACTAAGAAAGGATTTTTAGAAATTAAATCCCAAAGGGAGTGAAATGGAGAGGTGAAGTTTATTAATGATGAGTGATGTTTGAAATGTAACTTTTCTAAAACGTTTAAGGTAGATACACCAATTTCACAACTCTGACCTAGTGAAGTTAGGTTGGAGACAGAACTTTAGACGTCCAATTAAGGTTTTAAAAAATCCAATTTTGAATAAGATATTTTTATTCCACTCCACACTTCCACACACAAAAATAAAAGAAAAACCTTCCTCAGTCGTTTCTTTATAGGACAATATTTTATTCCGGAAACCCTAAAAGTAAAACTAACATGTTCAAGTGTCTATCAATCCCCTTATCAGACTAGTGGTGACAGAAAAAAAAACAGACTTATTAAGTTTATCGTCTTATAGATAATGGTTCATTGACCCCGTCGTACAACTCGATTGTCCTAATTAACATCGATATAAGCTAAACATATAGTTTGGATCAAATAGAACAGAAATAAATTAGTTATTATAGATATATGCTTGTTATGCTTTGATGAAAAAAACTGCTGAACTGATTTGAATATTTGACATAGATATTGCTTATACATATATTATCTCAAATGATATTAAAATACATACCTATATCTAACAAAATCAATGCATATTCTCTTACGATATATGTTTTGAAACGATTGTTCTTCAGGATATTCTAGTTGGACATGAAAAGCTAGGGTCATTTTAGCAGGTCATTTTAGCCTCGTAGGTTGCTGTCACATTGCGTTTTCGGTGCGTAATCTCGTAGCGACATAAGACCAGAGCTAAGAAAGTCGCCTGCGCTGCCGCCGCAACCACCAGTAAGTTATAACTACAATTCTTATATCATTTACATTTAGATAACACACAACAGTATACGTGTCGCGAGATTTTACAAGCCAAATTTTGATCCAGTCATCTACACTCACTTCTAGAGCGAGCGCACATTATTAACGCCAGGAAAGCAATTGGCACAGCGCATCACAGTATCAAGGGGTATCGACCAGTATGGGGATTCTGACCTACCTAGTGGGAGTCTTACCTCTTAATCTCAGAATCTTACCTCTCTAAAACGGTACGAAACCTTTACCGTCTAAGGAGGAGGGGGTGACACCGTATCAACAGGGTCATGTCAGGCCTAGAGTCACCCAGAGAGAGAGAGAGATCGCTGCGTAAACCTGCGACTATTCCCTAGTGTGGTAAAGGCCTTATCGTACAGAAACACAAACGCCAAGGTCAGGGAACGTTACGCCACAATGGACTTTCACTTAGCCAATAACATAATTATCGGGCCGATATTATCCGCGTTTGGGCACATGCCCGTTATTACATTAATATCTCGCGTTACCCAACGCTTTGTCCGGCGCGCGGCGGTTCCGTCAGGTGTGATTTACATTATGTGTAATCAAGCCCTTAAACGCTGCCTCTTAGCTAATAGCGGTATTTATCGGTCGTGTAATGGTTATGTAGGATTGTCTGATTAATGCTGGACTTGTTTGTGCCAGTGAGAGGGTGGCGTAGTCGAGCTGGCACTACCGGGTAGGGGAGAGAGTGATCCATGTGCGGTTAAGTGTCGTGAGAATTTGGGAGCTTCTGGTGGTGATTTCAAGGGAGGAATAAGGGCTACGTCTGCATTCCAATGACGTGGATGTCGTGTTGATCCCCTCCCGTCCTCCCCATCACAAACAAGCAAGCAAAGCAATAGCATAGAGGATTCATTGTGGAGGTATAAATTTAGCTGGTTCCAGAACTAGCGCGTTTAAACAAACGAACTCTACAACGTTATAATGTAACATTGTTCTCAGCTTTATTTTACTCAAGCTAAATAGTTAAAAGACTATTCGTAGCTTCTTAAAAGCTGCGTTCCAAAAATCTCTGGACGAACTACTGCTAAAGTACATTTACAGACTATTGTCAAATATGAGGGCTGTAAAATACGGAGTTACTTCAGTGATAATTCGTACGAAGCCTAAGTTTCTTCTATTTCAATTTTATTCACATTCTATTTCCACAACCATTTTGTAGCATGACGACAGCTGACTGTAACTTACTCAGAATGACTATTGTCTGGCATTCTAGGTATTATTAATCACTGTATAGTCATAGCAAACACACACTAGAACGGCGATGTAGCGTACAGATTGTACGTTAAATATCAACACAATAAGCCAAGGGCGATCCTGTCGTTCCGCCATTTTAAAATTAGGCGTATCGTGATATGCCAATTCGTATAAATGAACAAATAATGTATTCAATATCTGTGCTATCGTCTCTAACTGCCCATGGTCTAGTGGCGAGCATGTTCAACCACATATGGGGTTCGGATCCCGGGTCGGACTATAAATTTATTGGAGTTTTCAATTTCCCAAAAAAGTTCTGAATCAGTATGTTGGTGTTACGCCCTCGAGTCAAGGAGAGCAGTTTCGCGACTGATTTCTCTCCGGACGTATCTTTCTACCGCCCCATTAGAATGCTGCTGTGTCTACGCACACACTTTTGCACCCCTACACCATGCCCAGTTGGCAATTCTCTACATGAGATGGCTGTAGTGAAAGTTTTCGGCTAGGAGAACTACTACTGAATAATTATCACTATTTGGTGAACCAGTCGCAATTTCACACCTACTAGGGCTATGCTGGTCTGTACAGATACGCAAGCAACCCTACCACTTTTACCAAACGCTCTAAACGCATCGCGCGACCTATAAGATTGCCCATTTAAAATGCACGTGGCATTAACACTACATTTCACACTATAAATAACTAGGAAGGCGGCCACAGGCGTACACACGTTGCTCCCATAATGATGTATTGTTAGAATCGATAATCGAAAAGCTCTGTAAAACTTTATTATGATCTCTGCGTATCGAATCGAGATACTTTTCGTCGAGCACGATTTCTTATATAGCACAAAGTGCCTTCATTTAACTTAGGACCTTATTGCATTGCAATAAATTCCATTTTAGTCTGTGTGGGTAACGCGTGGGGTATACAACCTTTTTTGTTCGGAATATTTCGTGGTACTGAGTGGAAATATTGTAAGCGCTATTTCCTCTACACCAAGAGGTACCTCTGTATCAAGGTTACGCAAGTTGGGAGCTAACAGATCTCCCCGAGCGAGTCACGATTGTATTGTTAGCCTCAATTTATATTGTACACGTACTGTGTTTGCCGTTGTTCACAATTGTTCACTTTCTTCTTCGATTTAATTTTTTTGACAAACTAACTTTTGACCTTATTCTATTTTTTACTGCTTTGCACGTTGTTTCTTTGGTAACATGGTTCATAGTCATGACTCTTTTAAAGAAAAAAACTAAAAGATTAGAGAAGACAACCAATATTTTCGGGTACATATGAAAATCGGCATTTTTGGATTAATTACAGTCGGGACAAAAACTAAACACACGAAGTTTGCATGTGCCTCTATCCCATCTTTTTTAAATATATACCTATTTTGTTGTATATCTTTTTCGGGATTCGGGACAGCGGATCCCGCCCATCTGGCAACCCTAGGTCCAACCCGGGATCCAAACCCAGGACCTCACGACTTATAATTGAAAAGCACAAGTCAGCCACTCCGATTTACATTAACATCAATCAAGTCAAACGAGGCTCGCCATCTCACGAGGCCATAAATAAAAACAAAACGTATTATGAAACTAAAACGCGGTGTCGCTTTCGACACCTCCGTGATTGATATCGAGATGACGTAATGATTGATCCGCACCAATTATATCATTAAAAGTACCGCACACTACCTACTGGGTAGTGGAGCGTGGTGCGAGAGCTGGCGGACATTTTGAGCAATGTATTTAGTTGCTGACTTGCAGGTTCAAGATAAGCGGGAGTCTCGAGACAGCCTCTTCTATTTACTTTTGTGTGTGAAGTAACACTAGATTTAGTGAAGTCACGAAATTAATTAATATAGGTATACTTTTAATTTCGTTACTAGTTTATACATGGAAATAAATTCGACCAAAGTTGTACCTCAATCTGTGCATAAAATAAGGGCGAGTGAGAGAACTAAACTCACTTTAATTTTAATAGCAAGCACTTAGTAATAATTTTTATTATCAAGTTACTTTATCTAATTTATAAAGGTTCATTCCCTACACGCATCTTCTTATTCTATATTATTATTAAGGTGCTTGAGGCACGGAAGACGGTAAACATTTTAAATGAGGTGCTTGGGCCTCGGGGCATTAATAAAGTTTATTTTATAGTATAAGGGATCAAAGGCACAATCGATGCACATAAATATGAGTTACCTCGGCCGTGACAATTCAGCTACAATGTAGCGTAGCCTTAAAATTGTAGCCACTTTTGTTAATATTTTTCGAGTTTATTTAGATATACCTCAAACACTGCCTGCTTAAAAAGTCCGCCAGCTCTTGTACTACGTCTCTTGCGGCGAGGCACCATTAATATCATCTAAAAATTGTTAAAATGTTACGACATGCATGTTCTCCGATATTTTTATGATACGTATAGGTTATAATGATCTAAGATGAATGCGATAACACATTCATAAGCATCGTTTTATCTTCTTTTTAATTATACGCAGAGGAGAGAGATATTCTCGAGGGGCAGCGACCGAAAAAAGGCGCGGTGGGCTGACGAAGACTTATTAAAGACTAAGGAGCTAGATTTGAAGTGGTTCGGGACCTATGGTGCTTTTTGGGAAAGGTCTAGGTCCAGCCCTGTTACCTCCTCAGGACATTCAGTAACAAGCAGACAGCTGATTGTCGAGCTCAGCAAAAGTTATGGGTATGTTTGCACATTTTTTCTATAGTATAAAGGGGCAAGCGAGTAATCGGAGCCATTTTCGTGACTACCTACTCCCATAGAAATCCGCATAGAGGGTATACAGATGCGTTGCCCTACTTCCTCCTCCTCCCTCCATGGGCCACCGGTTACTTACACAACGTACGAAACGCGACAGCTGTCACTTTACGCCGCTTTCACGTAAGCGAAAGATACCTTCCCGATCGTGCCGCTCCATTTCGGACAAATGCATGCATGTAGCGTAGCACTACCTCTTCATACATACATTCGGAAACGAGTTGATACGTGTTAAAATACGCCAATTAATCATTGCTTACATAAATATTCCAACAATTTTTTTAATTAATAAAAGTTTCAATACAACTGCCCGAGACATAACACCGAGATATATTCCAAACGTCACAGAACTTCTGACAATAACCCAACACCCGTTTATCTATTTATTAAACACCGACAGTTAGACCCATAATTGGTGTCATTAATGTCCATCCACCAGGACAGCAGCAGACAACCAGTGGCGCAGTTACTAACAATTATTAGATCCCACCTTTATCGTGAACGTGTTTTATCTTTGACTGACGGCGAAAAGGAGGTTGCACCTTTGTTTAATGACAATACTGCTGGCGTTATACATTTTAATTGTCGTACTTTTTATTGTGTTTTCAATGATATGATACTATACCGTGCGGCGTTATCTTCCTTTGTGCCAAGAACTTCTTATGATAGTGGTACTGGTAAGTTAAACAAAAGTGCATGTATGTGCTTTTCATACACGATATAAGTGAAATAACAGAAAAGTGACCTACAAGAGAATGAGATATACACGCTCGCTTTGTCATTTCAATTTCATCCAGTTTCACATCACAAAGATGAGATAAAAAGAATAGTTCAAAAGATTAAAAGAGTTTTCAAAGTTTCAGGAGTTCAAAAGTTAGTCAAAGTTAGTTTAAGTCATTATAAAATGCAATATAAAGAAATTAAGCACGATGTGCCAAAAATGATTTTAAAACCTGGCCATATTAGCAGTATTTATTATAAGTTAAAGCTGGTATGTTTCAATAAAGCTTATTTCCTATTGTCAAACAGAAATGTCAGGTGGCTACATGATTCGGAAGTCGGAAGCGGATACAGGACGGAAAGTGTGGAAAGCTGGACAACATTAATAATAATTAATTAGTGTCCAAACTACATGGTGAACCTACACAGTCTAACTACAATCAACACTTTTAATTATAAGCAGCTTATAATTGTGTAGAAAAAACTTTCGGAGAAAAAATATACCAACTTAGTGAACATTTCCCCAAAGACTTGTAGCTACGGTGTAGATATTTCAGAGGAGAAGACATGAGTGTCAATATAGATGAAGTTGTATCTTGGTTTGTTCCAATGGTGACAGCAAAAGATATGTCGATTAATGAGTTGTAACGACAAGTTAAAAATAGTTGTCTTATTTTAGGAACCGCTCATTTAATCCAGCAGTCCTGGAAGTACGCCTGATGACGACTGTTCTGGTATTTTAAAGAATAAGTAGGACTTGTGTGGTCCGTGGTAACCTGATAAAGGCCACATTTCTAGTATGTCACAGTAGATGATGTCATCAATGGAAAATGTATTTTATTGTGTTCTGTAATGTAATAAAAAAAATATGAGCACTTGCAACACGTGTGCACACAAAGCCATACATAAGAAAGGACTATAAATCAAACAAAATTGGCCTCGATATTAGACTGGATAATCAAACATCAAAGGTTACATATGGCTTTTACTCTATGCTTTTACTAGTACAATGTAATTTCGAATTTTCAAATGTAAAACGCACAATGAAAGAAATAAATGTATTTTATAATGTAAATGTGTACTGTAATGTAGGTAATTATAAAACTTGTGGATTTATGGTCCTTTCCTATGTATACTTTTGTGAGCTATGCACACTAAGACACATAAGGAAAGACCACAACTCAAACAAAACTGGCCTTGATAGCAGACTGGATAATCAAACTTCAATATTACATAACATGGCTTCTCCTAGTTAAATGTAACCCTGTAATTTCGAATTTCAAATAAATAAAGATGGCAACCGACAATATCGAACGCCTAAGATAAAACATTGTAATTTCGAAATAATAAAAAAACATGGCGTCTAATAAACGATCTCCTAAGAATAAACATTTTAATTTCGAATTTTGAATTAAAAATATGGCGTCCGATAAACGAACTCCTAAGAATATTGTCGTGACTGGTCTCGGGAACCGAAGCCATATGCGAGCCGTGATCTCAGAAGCAGCTAATGAGCTAGCAGCAAAAACGATGCCATATCGTACAGGGTTAAGATATACTTATCCGCATTATATTCAATCCGTCAGTTACTTTTTTCAAATTGCTAGTACTACTTTACTATACTGGTAAAGGAATAGTAGGCAACTTCCTCTTAATAAAGTTAGCTACTACTTAAAGTAAGAACTACTTAATTTTAGACTTAGATTTAAGAGGATAGTATCTTTTGTAAGATCCGATATATTGGGTTTTGTTGTTCTCTGGCCGTTCTTCCTTGCCAGTTAAATATCTTGTAACCCCTAATTTAGATATCTTACATAATACGCTGACAAGTATGGATCAACCCTCAACATTTTCGTGGATGGTAATGACATCATAAATATCTTAATTCGAGTTTTACTAACATTTGTAAGAATGTTTAGTGTTTTTTTAACTAGTCATTAGTGCTACAGTTATATTAACGCGTTTGGAGTTTTCTCGGAACGCGCTATAGACCGGAGAAAGAATTCTCTAGAGAACCTCGATGGTGCGATATCAGTCAAGACATCTGATACTGAACATATCTACAGCCGAAGGCGTATCGTCGTCATTATCACTCCACAGTGTGTAATAACATTGACACTTGAGGGTTAATAAACGATTACTTTTTTAGTATTATGCGCATTGTTCTCGCGCATGGGATAGGTGGTCCGTTAGAAGGGCATAGGATCGGTCGTCTCGGCCTTTATTAAAACAGAGCTTTATCAAGCAGTGCGGGAGTCAATGATCCTACTAATATTATAAATGCGCAAGTTTGTATGTTTGTTTGTTTGATGTTTCTGACTCCTTTACGCAAAAACTGCTGAACCGATTTTCATGAAATTTGGCACACACATAGGGAGTAACTTGGATTAATATATTGCATAGTTTTTATCCCGTAAAAATGCTCCTTTGAGATGCCATGGGACAATCTTCAATTTTTGCACGGGATCGAAATTTACGCGGGTGAAACCGCGGGGCGCAGCTAGTGTTAAACAAATGGTAAAATCCCCTTCTTGCGAAATGTTCGTAGGTTGAAAACAGTGCCACTGGCGGCCACATTTTATTGTTACAAGATGTGGAAATGCCACTATTCTGTAGTTGGGTAACAGAAATATAGAACACTATAAAGTGGCATCACTTACACTTTGCAATAACTTGATATTTGTAACAGAAACCAAACTAGAGCAAAGATGTGGGAGAAAAATGTGTTCAAATTTGATTTGGTGTCTTACAGCCTGGGGGCTGGACGAAATGTGGTGCAATGTGACGCGTGTGTCAGATGTATTATAGAGAGAGAGGGAGAGAGAGAGAGAGAGAAAGAGAGAGAGAAATCATCATCATCATCAGCTGTAGCTCAGATTGTAGGTACCATGCACATAAAAATGACATTTGTTGCTAATTTAATTTTGTCAAATTATAGCTAGCTTTATTTCGCAAAATTGAACTGAGCGACTCAGCCAAAATACAATTCTTCTTCACTTAAATAAATTCTATATTATTAGTTTACTAAACTTTCGCCATGGCAAGTCCATGTGTCCACTAAAAGACACATTAAAAAAACATTTGTTCTATTTATTAATTTACAAGAAACCATTTCCTAATCCTTATAAACCATTAAAGCGTTATTTTCCCGTGATCATGGTCATTTCCACGGCAAAGCAGCAATGACAGCTCTTAACCACTGCAAATGATCCGTAAAACGTACATATACCAGAATGATTACCTTTGAAGGCACAGTTCTTCAATAAATTGCCCTTACATATTAAGCATATAAGCTCGCCTAATATATTTAAACGCCAACTTGCAGAGCACATTAAATGCACCCACTGAAGCTTGGATGTGTTGTCTTATATCTGATCTTACATGCTTCCCTCTTATTAAGATTAACATAAAGCCTATGACGTATTTATATATCTTATTTTTGTAATTCACTCGTTCTCATTTAAGTGACTGTATGTTTTTATGAGAAATAAATGTCTTTAAACGTATCCACACGCTAGCTAGCCACGGACGTTTGCACTGTAAATGCTGCATGAAAATCAAACTTAACTATCCGTCACCTGCAATTATTAACAGATCCTTCTTAAACTAAGCTACATTTTTTTTCAATCAGCTTTTTCACACAGTGATTGTGAAAAAAAGTGATATACAAAATCAAGTAAACAAATGAAAAATGCAAAAAATATTATTAAATTACTTAATTATAAACTGCAATTTTTTTTAACACGGTTTTTTTTTATCGACAACGAAATATTATATTTACAACCTTATATGAATAAAATTAATTAAAATCATTAACATTCATGTTTAATTAATGAGAAAGTGAAATTAATTAAAAAAACTGGACGTAAATTAATGAAAAAGATATGACCTCAATCATAAGGACTTATTAAATAACGAAATATTAAAATTTAACAGTCTTAAGTATCCTACTAATATAAATTACTAGCAGCGGCACGCGGTTTCACCTGCATAACCGCGTGCTCCACTCCTATTCGTAGTAGTATGATGGTATATAGTATATAGCCTATAAGCCTTCCTCCATAAACATTTTCTAACACGACGACGAAATTCTAACATTGAAATTTAATAAATTAAATAAATTGGAATAATTTGTTTAAAATACAATATCAAATCTACTAAAAGCTTATTGTCGTTGCCATGTTGGTTTTAATTTTTGTTTGTGAAAAATCTGCTTAACAATATTAGATGTACCTACAGTGTATTAGTTTCTAAGTTATAGTATAAATTCATTGTTGTTGGCGTGTCCGTGTGTGTCATCATATGGCCCAAGCGGAAGACCGGTGCTAACATAATATAATTATTATGTTAGCACCGGTAGCTTGGGACCAATTTTGCTATACCCAATGTTAAATGTTTTTGTTATGTGTGTTAATTAGCAAAATAAACGTTTATTTATTTATTTAAATATTTTTTATTTTTTAATTCGGACCTATAGTCACATAGTATTGAGCGTTTAACCAAACAAACTCGTCAGCTCAATAATATTAAGAAAAGATGAACGCCAAATATTGTAATGATGTTTGTTCTTCTTTAACACAAAACTTACTGTACATGTATTAAGTGGAAATTTTGCACAGATATAGATTTGTTTAGAACAACATAAAACACATGTCTAAATTTATTTCTTTATTATATTATAATTTATTTAGGAGAATAAAACCTCGTGGCACAGCTACTAAAAAGCTATAGAAATACAAAAATAATAATCTATACTAATAATACAATAAAGCTGAAGAATTTGTTTGTTTGAACGCGCTAATCTGTGGAACTACTGGCCCGATTTGAAAAATTCTTTCAGTATTAGTTAGTCCATTTAGCGAGGAAGGATATAGGCTACTTTTAACCGACTGCGGTAAAAAACAAATTCACGTAAACGAAGTTGCGGGCATCCGCTAGTTAATAATAATTATAGTCATCCATCACGAATTCGAACCCGCGACCTCTGGCGTAACAGCATATGCACCACTGCTCTAATGCGTCGTCAAAACAGCATAAACGCAATTCAGTTGCAAGCGAAGGAAGCACGTAAACGCGGATTGAGGTGATTTTTTTGTCTCTAATTACCGAGCAGCCAGCAGCCAAGGTTGTCTAGATCTCGCCAGGCTGAGAACATTATAACGTTTTTTTATACTTAGACACAAAATGTCTTATGAAGCAACTAGATTTATTCTTATTCACGTTGTTATACGTTTTTTTATATTTAGACGCAAAGTTTCCTATAAAGTAGATTTATTCTTATTTTTATAACCATTGTGTTTAACTTCTGGTCATTTATACATACAGATTTAAATAGATTTTCTGTGTCTGAAACGAATTCTGTACAATATAGAATTAACACAATCTACATTCAACAAAATTAAAGTTTTTCGAAGTCGAAAAACGTATATTATACGATACTAGATATTATACGTCGTATAATATTTAGTATCATTCGCGTTATTAAGACGAATCTAACGTCACACTAAAATCTGTTAAGCCATTTATGCCTTATTTATGCTGTACCAAAGAACATAAATATGTAATCTAAAAATATCTAAAATAAATAAGAAACTGGCCAAGTGCGAGTCGGGCTCGCGCACGAAGGTCCGTACCATCGTCTACCTGTTGCCTAACGGCAATTGCTCGATACTGATAACTCAGTATCAAGCAATAAAATCACGTTTGTTGTATGGGAGCCTTAAATATTTATTTTATTTTAATTAATGTTTTTTAAAGACAATATATAACTTAATATTCTGTGAATATTTCAAGTGTCTACCTGTTGCCGTTGTCAACATCGAGCAA
>LUGF01035294.1:432688-452557 GCA_001625245.1 Calycopis cecrops
AAGAAATTAACTAGTACAGAGGGACCGGCCACATGTTACCAATATACTTAAATACTTATTTCATATTTTTAACAGGATTTTAAATATCCTCAGAATAATTGAATTTGCGGGCGTTTGCAGTCACTTTGTATGAAATGAACTACCATCTTAAGTTTGTAACGAGTTTTTCTGCCATGTAACTAATTACCATAATTTATAGAGTCACAGATTTCTTGCTTTACCTGTATTGTATTATCTCACTTCCTGCCAAATTTCGTGATTTCAATTTCTAGGTCACCTGAACGTACCTACAGACAAAAGGAGAACAAAGCGAGTGGAAAAAAACCAACAAAACCGCGGGCTTTGCGGATGTCTATGGGCGGCGGTAGTCATTTACGAGCTGTTCGTTTCTTCCTTATCCTATAAAAAGCGACTCTTAGGGATACGATTTTGCTTTCTATGCGGAACGCTAAAAATGGCAAGCATTAATCATGCCTTATCAAACAGACTTCATACGGCGAAAGCTGTTTCTGCAATTCGAATCCAACACCCCGTAGGCTAGTTAGTAGTTATGAAACACAGTGAGAAGCGTGGCGAATTTCCGAAATGGACGCAAACACCATCGAAATGATGCAACACCAAAACAAGAGTATTAAACGAACCGTGACAGAATGGTACGAAATTGGTGATCATGGCATCTAATGGCGGTGTACTATCGATAATTCACACACAAACGTCAAATGTCAATGGAAATTATTAGCTATGGATATAACAATCGCAGTATAATACGTGATTGACGTCGAGAATGATGTCAAAGCCTACACGCTGCGTATAGGGTTGCCAGGCCCAAAATCAAAAAGCCTGACACCGGCTCAAATTTAACCGTAAATATTCCCCCGAAAGCCTGACTTTTGACTGGGTTTTTAAAGAAAAAAATGATAGTTTCGTCTAATGCACTTCTTATTCGCGTCTTCAAAAACGCCCGCGAACTTTTTGGTAATCTCGTCAAAAGCCTAACAAGAGTTACAGGCCGGGCTTGTGTAAATTGACACTGACACTGACACTTCACACACCTGGCAACCCTAGGTGCGTATGAATTGATAAATCGACGCCATTTTTGGCATTCTCTTACGATTTTGGTACAAAATACCAATTAAACTTGTAACTTTGACCCGTGACCCTATAGGGCATAGGTATTTTGCGTTTAACAAAACGAAAATAACTTTGATATTTCAGATATTCTTGTTTGTGTTGTTGGTATATGTATTTTTTCTCGTTATCATTATTTTAGAGATGTAATGTTTTTTTCTTTTAACATCCATAAGAATAATTCTCCTTGAATCTATATGTTTCAAACATTCGCAAATTCATAAACAATCGGTTTAAGACATCTAGGCCATGACCCAGGAAACATCTATATTAATATTAGAAGAAGATTAGTATTTTGTAACAAACAAACTCAAAAAGTACTGGACCGATTTGAAAATTATTTCACCATTACATTATCCTGGGTAAAATTATATTACCATAAAAATAGAGACCTTGCGAAGCCGGGGCAGTTTGCTAGATTCTAAATTACTACTAATACATTACAAGATCAATCGAAATGCAATAACTCCAATTACAATACAGCAATCGAGTAATGAAGCAAATTAAAGTCATAATGCACGAGCACGTAGCATGTCCACAGATCAAATTGCAGTGCGATTTGAATAAGTAGCATCGTTTCATGTAGAACTGTGATATTATGGTGAAAGTATGGCGAATGCATTCTAAATTACTGCATCATATTGACGTAGCCATATTTTCATATCATGTAATGCCTCCTATTTCAGTAAACATTAAATGTGTGTATATTAAAAGACATGCCAAATGGATAACGATTAATAAATAATCGGTAGCATATTTCGAGCCTTGCTTGAGCCTACTGAAATAAATTTTATGCCGATAAATCAGAATCAAATAATAGAACAGTTAATATTGGTAACTAAATAGGATGTTAAGGAACCTGATATTCAATTGGAGTACATAGAACCCATATGTTTATATATATTTTAATGTACCCAGCGTCAGTTGTGTGATGAATGTAATGACACTTTTTAGCAGGGAAGATTAAGAAGAAGAGGGACATACACTAGAAATACATTCTGGCACGGTAGTCGGATTAAAAGTAGCTCGAAATTAAAAACTGATAGCGAAATAAAGCGACGTATTGATCTTACTACTTGCTATGTGACGACTCCTTAAGGAATATAAAGACAAATTCGCCTTGGACATCGACATTAGCATCAAACGTTATTGAATTAGCCAGCCAGGACTGGCTACTAGAAGAATGCAGCTACAAATACCTTAATTGCATTTCAAATTCTTCGTCATTACCTGAAACAAACCAAAAACAATACAATTCAATAATTGCTCCCATTCCAGAAACAATACATTAAAATTGCTCCCTTTCCAAAAACAATACATTTCGAAGCGCAATTCAATCATATTTTGTATAACACGCATAAGCGAAACGCACTGAATCGCACTTGGAGTTCAAGAACCTTCGCTCCAGCATTGTTCGTACCCTTCTCCCATTTCCGATTCCATGGTTAATTTCGTTTTGTGTACTCAATACGTCTACATAGCAACGCTTACTCATTGAGTACATGCCCAGGTGCATAGGAATTTGTTACGCAAACAACACCAATATCTGATTGTAAATATGAAATACTCAACATGCCAGCTCTTTGTTTGTTCCAAAATAATGTTGTTACTGTTCGTAAATGAAAAGCGAACCGTTCGTGAACCGGATACGTGAGAATATTATTTATGTGAGAAAGAAGTTTTGCTTTTTTTATTGTTTCAATGTATTCAATGATAGCACGTACTACATGATTTTGTGCACAACTAGCTAAGCTTTTACTTTCATATGTTAGTCAGCAACTATATCAACGACCTTTCTAGTATTTTCTCGTTCAGTAAGTTTATGTCTTTACTTATATTACTCAGTCCCTATCTCTGGTCATTATCTTCTGTTACGCAAGATACTATTTCTTCACGTTTTATGTTCATAAAATATTCTCATAAACACCTACTTAATTGCTCAAGCCATCTCATAGTATTTCTGTGTGAATCTAAATGAGTCCATAAACGGTTTAGATTCAAGACTATATTCACGGTTTACTACTAATTTAATTTAGCTTACTTAGTCAGATTCTGTAGTTTACTACAAAATACTTCGTCTTTAGCCTACTATGAATAAACAGACAACAAATCACAATATATCCAATTCTCTAAAATATGACAGGAATACAATAATAGATCAAATTTAAATCTTCATTTCGTAAATATAGGTTGTATTTTTATTGCAATTTCCGCAAGATATAAACAGAATCTGCTAATCGAGTTTTGATGCTGAGTGTACATAAATGTGAAGGTTTATAATGGACCTTTACATAAAACTAATAATGGCGATAAAAACAAGGCTGATATACAAAAACAAACGAGCACTTGTCAAACGTGATATTATCACATCATCACTTTGATGAATTGATGGACAATAAAATGACAGGCATAATGAAGTAATGACGGTGTTCAGGAGAGAAATGCAAAACATGGTGATCTAACCGCAGAGGTGTATTATACAACCGGCAATTATTATTATTGCGGTCGGTAATATCGGCAGATTGCGAGGCGGTTGTAAGAAAAATTTGCCCATTGCGGTGGAGAAAATAACTCCACTAGTCCCTCGAGCCGGACAAATGCGTGGCTGTGATTTTTTAATCATAACGTTAGTTGTAAAATGTTAGCGCGTACGTTAGATTTACATAACAATGATGTGCTGATATTTAAATTTTAATGATCATCTTTGATAATGATTTTGATTAACAAGTTTGTGAAGTCGATGGACAGAAAGCAATGTCCATAATTTTTAGATATTATAATTTATAACATAATATCATTACGGCTACCGTTCTATAAAACCTGAAACGTACCAGAGTTACCTTATGAATCATTATTGCCTTTTATAAATCAAAAAAGGTGGCTTTTCTTTTCATTATTGAAAAGTTTCTCGAATGAAAATTAGAAAGGCAGATATTTTGAGACTTAGTGTTAGCATACCCAACAGTATATGTGTGTTATCAGGGAACCAAATGACAATGATCGACATCTTTATAGGCTCTCCCAAACGCTGCGACAGGTCTTGATACTAGACCAAATGGCGACTGATTAAGTTTCTACAGTTGTGACGTATCATCTACCAAACCCATCACTTCAATCATAATAGTAGGTACACTCAAGACTGTGTTTACATACGAATGTTAGATTATCGCATCGGCCTAATGTAAATATCGAGTTCGCAGGCCCTTGCGGTGCTCGCATTAAGGGCCATAGTTCTGCAAGGTGTTGTGATCATTAGCATTTAATTACGCTGAAGGGCCGTTCACTCTTGGTGAAATTACATCCAATCATCTAGCGCCCACGCTATACTAACGCTGTTACCAATACAACTGCGTCCCACGTGCGTTATTGTCTAAATCTAACAATTCTTTGGAATATGTTCATTATAATATTGACTGGCGTCGTAAAGGGTTGTATTTTGTTTACGATGACTAAACTCTGACTTAATGAACCGTAAATGGTTATTTATAGTTAATACTCAAGAAGTATTCAATATTGTACATATTATCGTAACCTAAGACCGTATCCAGACAATAGATACAACAGTTATATGAACTAATCAGCTTATATGACTCATGGTACAGTCAACCTTTTAAACTAGAAAAATCATGAGAAATATTATAGTCCATATATATTATTATTACTATCCTGATATCCTAAATGTATGTTACTTTTGGGAAATTATGATCAATTTTATTGGGTTTAATACTTGATTCTGGCTTTAAAAAAAATTGCACCTAATGCAAAGACGTAAGGACGACAACTTCGGACCTCAAAACTTTCACTCTATGTATCGTTTTATTATAATTCTTATTTCGGAACCATTGCAATGAAACATCAAGTTTAATACAATAAATAAATCGTTTATTTTGTAAAATCCATACACATCCACATAATTAAGTTGAAAATATTAGACTAACAATTTCAAACATATAAAAAAAAAAATTTTGGGTCTCAGGTTAGGTATTTCTCGCATAGACGTCAGCGCGGATCTTCCGCCTTCTTTTTTCTAAAGTTCAAATCAGAACGATGTCAAAAATATGAAAAGCAACAGCTCAATCAAAACGCCCTCCCACTGTTCAGCTGCATATTGCAGTAACAAACCCATCAGTCTACGCCCCCATTTCGCCGCAAGTCCACTCACAACCTTTTTATCTGCATGTTGCAAGTATTAGCAATATTAGATTAGATTACTTACGTAACTTAATCGGCTAAGCACACGACTGACACACGCTTTGTTTCCTTGATATTAAACTTGTGTCCGAGTTAAATGCCAGCTTCAATTAGGTTGAGATCCTATTACCTGTTTTCCTGAACAGCACGTTAGGAATTTACAAGTTAACTGGACTTACAAATTAATATTTAACTACTATTGGATAAATAACAATCAGTATAACTCGCTGCGCGTCGCGGTTTCACCCGCGTAAGTTTCGATCTCGTGGAAGCGGTCGATTCTCAAGAGATTTTGTGTGCATATCGGGTAGGTCTGAGAATCGGCCATCTTTTTTGCATCTCAATATCTCCGGGATCGAAACTAAACCGCGAATCGCGGCTAGTTTATATATAAGACTAGCTGTGCCCTGCGGTTTCACCCGCGCTTATTTTGTAAGAAATCCATATAAACTTCAACACCCTATTTCATCCTTTTAGGGGTTGAATTTCTAAAAATCCTTTCTTATCGGATGCCTACGTCGTAACATATACCTGGATGCCAAATTTCAGCTTGATCCGTCCAGTGGTTTGGGCTGTGCGTTGATGGCTATGTCACGTTTGAGTTTTATATAAATAGATTTTTTACTTTTTGACCGAACAGTAAAAAGTTCATTAACATACTTTGTTACATTTAAAAGTGACAATTGAAGAATTCATGCACCAAATTTGGCTAACCCGGCATTAATATTTAAGAAAGTCACAAAAGTAAGTTATTAAGTAGATCTGAATTATGATATAATAGTTTTTGGACGTCTCCGAAAAATAACCAGTGCGTTAAAACTAGTACGGAAACGTTTAATCGTTATAAGTCTTAGAATTATTACATAAATATATTTTATTTTTTAAAGCGTTTTCAAAAACGGAATAGTTTCTGTTCGACTGTATGTCACTTTTTCTAATAAACTTATTTGTTTTCATCCTTGAAATAAAGCGAGAAGGCTGTGTTCAGATTAAGGAATAAATTGGCCCAGTACATATCATTGCATTTCACATGCTGCCACATCTTAAAGTTTTTTTCTTTGTAATTTTTAACTATCAATTCTTAAAAGAGAAGTAACAATATTTAGTTGAGGTAGTTGCATGCATGCATGTTGCCGGATTGATCCGGCACGACTGGGGAGGTAACTCTTACTTCCACGACGCCGGCGTATAGTGACAGTTTGGGTGTCGCGTTTAGTGTGTTAGTAGCCGGTGGCCGATAGAGGAGGAGAAGGAAGAAGCTCCGATTGCTCGTTTGCCCCCTTACACTATTGGAAAAACATCATAAATACACACAACATTGTATCAAATTAAATCGTAAATCGCGAAGGCATTTACGACATTTATAAGGCGTTTACGACAAATTGTATAAAGCCTCTCGCCGCCATGGCAGGGCCCGGAGGACCACAGAGAACCGCAAGCGCCGACCGCGAGCATTCAACAATAATTTGCGTCTCCGAGTCCCGACCAACGGTCTCGTGGTTACACCGTTCTGCCATTTTATAGCACACTACTATAACATTTATAGCATATAGCACACTACTATAGTATACATAGCATATAGCAGTTAGCACACTACTATGTATTATACCCATCGATACAATTGTATAAAATACTAGCTGCGCCCCGCGGTTTCACCCGCGTAACTTTCGATCCCGTGGGAATATCGGGATGAAACATAGATGTTGGCCGATTCTCAGACCTACTCAATGTGCTCACAAAATTTCATGAGAATCGGTCAAGCCGTTTCGGAGGAGTATGGCAACGAAAACTGTGACACGAGAATTTTATATATTAGATGAATGGAAACTGAGTGGTAACATAACATAATTAAACTTAATTAAATGTAAACCCTCACCTTTATCTTTCCTTAACTAACATAAAATAACGATTGACATTTAACATAAAAAATATTTAGTTTTTTTTTAATTCGTTAAAAATGTAATAGTGCTTTTGCCCTTTACTGATTCATCCAAAAGATTTGTCAAATTGCAAAAATGAGGTCTAAAAAATAAGCGGACACAAAAAAACAACTTATCTCAGTGTAATTACACTTGACCTTTGAATGAAGGAAGTTGTAGAATTAATTACTTATATTACATTCAAATACTTTTTTATATGGTTTAATGGGGCAAATGCGCAGACGTAGCCTTTTTCACGAGTACCGACGCCCATAGGCATCCGTATAGAGGCTGTAAAGATGCATTGCTCTTCATCCTTCTCCCTGAGCCACCGGCTACTTAGACACCACACGAAACGCGGCAGCACAGTCACTTTACGCCAGTGTCGTGTAAGCGAGAGGTACCCGGTCGTGCCGACCCAATCGGCTGCATGCAGGGCGCTACCTCTTACTACTCTATGAGCTCATCTCGCTGTGACTCATCTCAATTAATTCAGCGAGTATTCTTGATTTTCTTGTTCCACAACTCAAAGCTATTGGCCTTATTAAAACATATTCGTAAACATGCGGCATTATAGGACCTTAGTGTTTGTTAGGATGCAATCACTAATTCATTGTGGTCTTATACCTACGCTTAATAAATACCTTCACTATTATTTATATAAAATATTTGATTTTTGTTTCTTTGTCGCTAGACCTAGTCGAACGCGACAATACTACACCAAATAAAGTAATTAACGGACTATCATTTAAAACTACATGTTTAAAATTCTGGTCTTAACTTTATCCTTGATCAAATAAAAAAAAATATAGCATAAAAAAGATAGTGGTGGATATACATACATATTTGTGAAACCAATATTTTTGTCGCCATTATACGAGTCTAAGGAAGCCATTAATTTACAATTTAAAAATATAACACTGTCAGCTGTCATCATCATCATCATCATCGTCAGCCTATTGCAGGCCACTGTTGGACATAGGCTTCTCCCATAGCACTAGATAGCATAGATCGAAGCCAGTGGCGTGCTATGGGAGAGGTCTATGTCCAAGTGTGGACTGCAATAGGCTGACGATGATGATGATGGACTGGCTGTCATGTTTAAAACGAATTGAAAGTCGACTTAAAACCAAGTACTAATAAGATGATCCGTATTTAGTAGCCAGTTCCAGATGTACGGAGTAAGGAACTCTATATTCTGGCGTAGATCTTGTGCAGTGTCTATAATATTAGCGGACGCTAGGGTTCCCACCTCTCCCGTATTTAAGCTCTGAAAATTAAAATCTCCCGTCTCCCGGAAGGAATTTAAAATATACGAAAATTCTCCCGGAATAACAAGTTGTTCGAAATAAACGAAACGCGAGGTACACGGAGGCGGGTACGTAGATTAATCATTGTTAAAAGTGGTAGAAAAAAATGTTTGAATTTTTTTTGGAGTAGATAGATAGATAGATATATTAAACTTTATTTGCAACCTTACTGCACAATTACAAAACAAAAAATTCAAAGAGAAATTTATAATACATAAAAAAATTATGTCTCAACATAATGCGTATTCATATTGTGTATTTATGTGCTGTAGCTTAATACAAGTAAAATGGAGGTATTTTTTGTCCAATAATCCATCGTGTGAGAGATTATGAAGCTAAAAACACAATTTTTCGATTTAGAGATCCCTTTGTGAAATATTTGGTTTTAAAGTACAATTTTTGTTAGAGGTAAGTGTCCCCCCATTCGATGCATTCCCTCTATATTCCCAACGGTTCTTTTCTCCTGGATTTAGGCAGCTAAGAGGTGGTAACCCTAGCAGACGAACGCAACTTCATTAACGTGAATCTGGTTTTTTACCGCAGTTGGTTAGTCTATAGCGTGCTTCGCTAAATGGACATATAATCAAAGGGACTAACTAATACTGAAAGAATTTTTCAAATCGGACCAGTGGGTCCAGAGATTAGCGCGTACACAAACTGACAAACTCTTCAGCTTTATATTATAAGCATAGATTACTAGATCTGATTTTTACTACGACATTGTACAGTGGCTGGAAGCTGCTTGATGGCAGCCAACGTTCCGGTACAATTGAAGTGTCCGTTCACCTCTCTTAAATGTTTATGATTCATTCATATGAGATCACTCAAGTACTTTCATTTTTTTTCATTTACACAATTTGTGGAATTATGAAAGTACAACGCAATGTCTATATGGAGACAATCGAGAGTATTCAAGTATTTGAACACACAGTCGAATTGGCAACGTTCTCATATCGTTGGCGAATAATGATAATAATGAAACTCATCTACTTAAAATAAATCTCGCATAATTTTTCTTGTCTATATCTACAAATACTTCAAGTAGCTTTGCCTTCTGGGCTTGTTTTGGGGCTAGGGTCAACCCTGAGACTAGGGTTGACTGACTTCTGAATAAAAGATTTTGATTTAATAAAACACACCATTCCACATTAATTATACTACGCTCACTTATTTAATAATTAACATCCTTAGTCTCTCTATGCTGATAATAATGATATCGAACACAAACCAACCAATTTCGGAATTAGAGTTTTCAATCAAGACACCCAACAAGTTCCCGTCGATCTCTAGCGACAAATTGAGGGAACCCTCACAATTTAATTGACGTACCCCTAAGGCTTCGTTCACACTTTCAATAGCAATGACCTATATTCTGCAGTAGTCACAGATCGCTGTGATCACTCATGAACAAATTGTACCCAGCATACCGATAAGTGTGACAAATGCTTAATAAAATGACGACAGTCCTGTTAATGGG
Source organism: Calycopis cecrops (assembly GCA_001625245.1). Taxonomy (NCBI): domain Eukaryota; kingdom Metazoa; phylum Arthropoda; class Insecta; order Lepidoptera; family Lycaenidae; genus Calycopis; species Calycopis cecrops. The sequence goes on from LUGF01035294.1 coordinate 442,714, forward strand.
TAAAACGCCTGTCTAGATGCTAGTTTAGCCACGCTGCATATATGCAGTAATTGGGCCGGCACGATCGGGGAGTTCCTCACGCTTACACGATACAGGCGGAAAGTGACAGCTGTGCTGTCGTGTTTCGTGCGGTGTGTAAGTACCCGGTGGCCTATTGGGGGGATTAGTGAAGTAGGTAAACGCATCTGCATAATATGCGGATGTTAATGGACGTCGGTAGTCACTAGTGATGCGACTCGAGTGACATTTTTACTCGAGTATAACTCGAGTGAGGGAACAACCTTACTCGAGTGACTCGAGTCGCAAATTTCTACTCGAGTCGTATCACTAGTAGTCACCAATTTTTGTCCTATGCAATAAAAAAAACGAAATGTTAGTTTCTAAAGACTTTAATATAAACTTGTTAATTATAGTATAGAGAAATTTTGTATAACATATTAAGCTGCTTGAGCTCATGTTACACAAAATGTTTCTCGATTAGCGCAAAACGATTTCCGTCATCGATAAATTTACTACCAGTAGCTAGTAGCTACACACACATACTAAAGCACTTTACACACTGCTCAATTTATCAATTGCGTTACCTATAACCCTATTCGTGAATTGAGAAAGGTATTTTATATTACTTGTCATTTGACACATATTTGGATGTGTATATAGTTATTACATTTAAATAATTAATACTAAAAAAAAGCGAGTTATATATTATACTAGCTGCGCCCCGCGGTTTCACTCGCGTAAATTTCGATCCCTTGGAAAATAGAAAATCATCCCATGGCATCCCATAGGAACATTTTTTCGGGATTAAAACTATGTGTTAATCCAAGTTACCCTCTGTGTGTGCCTTTTATGAAAATCGATTCAGCAGTTTTTGCGTGAAGGAGTAACAAACAAACAAACGTACAGACTTTCGCATTTATAATATTAGTAGGATAAACTGTAACAGCTAATTTAATTATTATTATTATGGCCAGAGAGACCGCGGGGGCCCTCCGACTTCCGAGGGGACACAGCAAATTCTCATATACAACACCGACAGCAGATGTACCTATTTAGGTACGAGTATATATACAGGGTTATTTTTTGGTCACCGGCCAACTTTTGAAATAAGGGAGTTTTATCGTCTAATTGTAATATTTTATTAAATAAAAATCGATTTGAAATGGTCCTTAAAAATACATCGAATTGTTGTTATTACACGAAATGTATCTGTCGCAGTCGAATTGTATAAACCGCCGTATTACATTACGGCTAGCCATTTAGAAAAACAGGGCCGTTTTGTAATGCGGCGGGGCAACGATTAGCCGGATTGTCGTTGAGAAACGTTCTACAATATGGCGGCTCACGTTTAGCCTCATTGTACCAATCCACTGGACTCGCTCGCTTCGCTCGCTCGTTGTGTATAAACATAGTCTAACATAACCTAACCCATCCAAGTATGATTATAAAAATCACACTTTGGCTATTAACACCCTTAAGCCTCCCACACTCACGAATACTCACAAGCATTCTAGTGAGACATTTTCCTTATTTGACGCCATTGTTGTTGTGATGTCAAATAGCGCCGCGAGTGTTAAAATTGGGAACTGTTTTCTGTCAAAGGGGCGGATAATGACACCGACTATTAGATTACGGCTAGCCATATTGAATCACGTTTAGCGGCGAACACTTTCTGGCGGAGTTTGACCTAGCCGTATTCGATCCGGCTAATCGTTGACCCGCCGCATTACAAAACGGCCCTGTTTTTCTAAATGACCAGCCGTAATGTAATACGGCGGTTTATACAATCCGACTGCGACATATCGACTTCAAGGTCAGTGACGTGGGCCTACCGTGAGTCGCGACATGGGACAAAGTAATTGTATCTAATTATTTTTATTATATTTTTTATAATTCATAAATCGAATGTATTATTGATTCTGAACCAAACTTGAAAATTTGGCCGGTGACCAAAAAATAACCCTGTATTTGTTTAATGCTTAAATTTACATAGCATTTCTATAAATGGGCAATGCAACTTAAATCACTCTTAAGAAACCTTCCATTATTTGTCAAGGGCGGTGTAGAGACTAGAGTTGAATTAGCATAGGCTTTGGACCGCTTTTACAACAATTTATGCAGCTATTAAGTTGTTTATCAACAAATTGTGGGTTTGATAAACTCCGTTTTTGGTAAACACCGTTTGGAAATTCGTTTCGACCTGTCGAAAGGCAAAATTATAGTGTTATGGAGATAAGCGGTTTGCAAGCGGAATGTGGTTGTTCGGTGATACACGCCGGGTGAGGAAAAGACTGTGTTTTCACCTTCAATTGCCGTTTTCACTATCTATATCCCTTTAACTTCTTTTGTTTTATACTAACCACTGCTGATCGGGTAAACGCTGCGCTGTATTAAGATCTCAAGTGTTTTTTTATTGCATAAGGGCACATACGAGCAGTTGGAGCCATTTTCATGGCTATCGACACCCATTAACGTCCTCATAAAGGCTATACAGATGCGTTGCCCTCCTTCCTCTTCCATGGGCCACCGGCTACTTATTCGTCGCATGAAACGCGACAGAACAGCCACGTTACAACGGTATCGTGAAGCCACTCCGGGCGTGCTGGCCCCATTCGACTGCATGCACGCATGCAGCTGGGCACTACACCTTCCTAAATGTTGCACTAAGTTCATGATATTTATGCGAAATTTCATTAAAATCGTTCCAAAAGTTTTCGAGATTACCCTGGACAAATATGGCGACATGAGATTTTGATTATTTAAGATAATAACCTTTGTTGAGCAAAATACAGAAGCAATTTTAGTAGCTTAGGTTAAAGCAATCAACTTTCTCGGAAATTAAGGAAAATAGTTTTGTCATCAACTTTCGATGTAAAATTGGTTTTCACAAAAATTGTTTACCGAAACATGGTAGCAAGAAGTTAGTTATGGTACCTATAAGGGCGACGGTGGTTATGATGTCTTGGTACTTTTCTATAATTAAATTGTGGACTTTTGAAATGCGTTGGTTAAGAATAACTCTTGTACGAGGTAGTGCCACGCTGCATGCTTGCATGCAGCCGAATTGGGCCGGCACGACCGGGGAGGTACCTCTCGCTTACACGAGACCGGCGTGAAGTGACAGCTGTGGGGCAGCGCATCTGTAGTCTATGCAGATGTCTATGGGCGTCGGTAGTCATGAAAATGGCTACAACTGCTCGTTTGCCCTCCTATACCATAAAAAAAAATAACATACTAATAAATAATTATATCAAAGGTCATTGGGGGTACACATCCAGGATCTAGGTCCAAAGGAGCTGCCTGAATTACCGACTGTATTACTGTATGGCCCAAGGTTTGGATATTTGCGTCTGTCGAAATATTTTTTATCTGCGGTCTGTGCTCGCCGAACGCCATAGGACAGTCTGTAAATATGAGTAGTTAACGTTATTCCAGGTAATTAACCCGCTCAGCCGAACGGCTCCCATGGAGGAGCAGTCTGGACTTGTCACTGAGGCTAGAATGTCGCTGTTGCTTGTAGATCTGGGTAGCTCCTATTATAGTGTTTGAAGGCACCCCCGCTGGGGTTTAGTCGGTATTGCACTAAGTGCAGAGCCCGGCATAGGTCTAGAGGCCACCCGGGCGCAAAAAAGGCAATTGAACCGTTGACTGAAACAGAAGCCAATATAAACTGATACGAAGAACAATTGAAATATCATATTGCAGATAGTGAACGAAGCAATGCCCTGACTCAATAAAACAAAGCGTTACGAGACTCCAACGAGTATTTATTATTTGGGACATATATAACAAAAACTTTTTATATAGGGAGGCCCTATGTTTACCCTACTACCTACCCGCAATGGCCGTTTTAAAAAATACAACCACCAACCAGCATTTCCGATGTTCCAAACAGGTTATAGTAAAAAATGTACACTTTTTTGTATAAAAGCAAACGTCGCAGCCAACTATGGGTGCTGGTGGCTTTTAACCAGATTCTCAACCATTTTGTAACTCACAAGTAGAGGTGTGCCTAAGAGTGATATTGGAGTAGCAGCGATCGCCCTGAGCAGTTGTAGAAAATCGCCGTGAATAGTAGCAGTGATTTAATCACTCTTTAAATCACTCTTTACTTTAGCGCGTTGCACCGCTGCCCGCGATCACAGCGAACGCGTAATAACAGTGACCGGTCGCTGTGAGCATAATATAGTGATTCAATCACTGCTTGCGCAAAGAGCATTCACTACAGCGATCGCTGTTTATGAATATCACAGTGTTTTTTCACGGCGATCGCAATCACCGTCTCACCACTACTTACAAGCCACAGGAAAAGCAATAGCATAGCTGCCATTCATATGCAGCATGATTACAAGAGCATAAAAAGTCTCGTAATCCGATGAAACACCGTCAATTTTCATATTCCGCGGTGCAACAAGGCCGCCATATCTCTGGCCCCATCGCTCTCCGGGCGCTGCGCTATCGATGGGAGATCGGTTCCATCCCACAGACACTTTCTACACGCCGTTGTTTATTCTATTTACTTTCCATAAAATAATAAGCTTAATGTGTGTACAGAATTTCCATTTGCAACCTTTAGTCTCACACTCTTCTAACGCTGCTAATTCCTGCCTCTATAGATATTGGTCCTGGTTTGTAATACTAATAAAAATCTCAACCTATTATAAAACTATCAGGACTTTATTATCTTAAGAATAAAAAGAGGTAGTGCCACGCTGCGTTGCGGCCGAAACGGGCCGGCACCACCCGGAAAGAATCTCCATCTCACTCCTATACGATACCGGCGTAACGTGACAACTGTGCTGTTTCGTTTTATTCGGTGTGAATATCCGAGGACCGAATTCTATGCGGATTTCGGTAGTCATGAAAATCGCTGCGACTGCTTGTTTGACCCTTATACTATAAAAAAAATCGTCGATCGAGTCAGGTTATAAGGCTGCCTCATAGAAATCTGCAAAACACGATATTGTGGACGCGCCAAACATTTTACTACAATCTGCTCTTACCGAGAAATTCACAAACTTAACGAAATTTCACCGCCTTCACATAACCCTATCGCATTATCGGTTACATAATCATAATCTCGTGTCCGAGCTAAGGCGCGTCAACAGAACGAAGTAGGAAATCTAGTGCGCGTCAAATTAGGGCCAAGTGCATTACTGGTGAAACGGCTTGTGCAACCGTTGTGAAATATTACCTTTTGTTAACGCGCTTTGGAAAAATATTCAGAGTGTTTCCCTCGAGAATGCTGAAAGGCCAATCTGGCTTGCAATGGCGATTACTTAACTGAATTAAATGTAGAATGGTTTGAATGCGAATGAAGCAAAAGCGAGGAATTCCTTGATAGATACAGATGGTTTGTGCCTGCTAGTAAATTTAACATAACTTAATGTCTAGTTTTGCTAATGAATATACTATTTTGAATACATGCTTTTTTTTTTTTTTAGATAGAATCTATGCTGAGACTGAAGGTCAGTGCAGCTTCATCGATAATAATACATGCTTCATGAACATACTCTCTCACGCACTATTACGAGCCTGTGTGAAGAGTATTGACTAATATTTTACCTATCATGTAGCTGATTTCTGATAGTGGTAAATCTACCATCAAAATTTATTAAGTGGATCACACCCGTTGTTACCACCCATCGACTACGAGTGCGCAAAGAAAGCACTCGGGACTAAGCAATTATGCTTTTTTATTAGTACAGGAGGGCAAACGAGCTGTCGGATCCATTGACTACGGACATCACCGAGGCCCTCTCTCCTCTCCCCTCTATAGGCCACAAAACGCGACAGCACAGCCGTCATTTTACGCGGGTATCGGGTATCTATGTGAGGTACCTGTACCTCTCCAGTCGAGTCGTCCAAATTCGGCTGCAATATAGCGTGGCACCTCGCACTAAAATGCACGTAGACGGGATTTTTTATGCCATAGGCACGCGTGAAGTTGGCCCTGTGTCACTTTTTGACGTCGCCAGCGGTCAAACAGTGTCACGACGAATTGCGGCACACGGCAGAAATTAAAGCCAACACCAGATAATTTGTTTGTTTTAAAGAGAAAGTGTCGAATTGTGAGTGAAACAAAACGTTCCGGAATGGGGTTTTGGGTTAATCGACGCAAATTGGACGGTCCGTGCCCGTTCCGCGGATCTCATCTTAATGCAATGCGTTTACAACAGTCTAACGACGCATTGTATTGTAATGCTGAATATTAGACACTGTCCCCAACTTTCCCGATAGCGCAGACACACTAATTGCCTTTGAGACTAGGCGATAAGGCATTCAGCTTGTTAAAAGACGATTTAAGACCCTCAAAAAGCGTAAATTGGATATCTTTGTCATGATATAAATCTAACAAACATTATATTAAATAACGGACAGCTTTAAAAATTTTGGCGACACTGTCCCAACTTTTCTGATAGTGTAGACAAACTAATTGCGTTTGAAACTAGATGATACGACGCTTTTTAAAAGATGATTTCATTCCACGAACCCGAAATATTAGCCTCAAAATGCATACATGCAGACTTTATCACGATATAAAGCTAACATTTTATTATTATTTTATATTATTAAAATATTAAAAATAGCCTTAAGGAATGTTAAAATCAAAAACAGACGCAATATCTTTAATATCTAAACTAATATTTACATTAAATATCTACGGTATTCCAAATACATTTGCAATTTTATATTTTAATAAAAGGGATAGTCGTTTTAAAGTCATTCTTGTTTACTAAATCCATTCATCAATAACAAGATCTTTTTTTGTAAGTTTAGGGCCAAGTACCTTAAAAGTGAAATTAGAAAAAAGACGAATTCTGTCAAGACTTTATTGCTTAAAGATCCGTGCACTCCATCGTTTTTATGTAGACGGGAAAGTCTTTTAATTTGTTTGTGTGTCACCACAGTTTCGTAAAAAAGCTGTACGGACTTGTCAGAAATTAAGCACGCTTAATTACTTAAAAAAATACAATGTGAAACAACCTTATGAAAATAAAACAATTTTGACTGAATAATGTTAATACTTTTTTTTTCTTTTCGTGACGTTTTTAATTGCATAAAGAGTTAAGAGAAGAGAAATAAAAGGGGTATTGGCAGTCTACCATCATCATCTATCGAATAAGTGAAAAAAAATTATACCATTTTTTTTTTTATCCTTTTATAAGCATAATTAAAGGGCCTATAGACTTGAGATACAAGTCCTCACAGTCACTAAGTCCGTCCGCAACCTTATTTGCCGTAAAGCTCATATACCGACTCCTTAATAAACAATTAAAAATACCAGGAGAAAATCCGAAGAATTATTGTAAGAGTAATATTCCGTATTGTACCCGTTAGGCAACTAGCGCGAAGATGTATGTGTGTGTATATGTGTGTGAGTAATATTCGCATAAAATAAGCAACATAAAATAATCTGAGAAAGAGAACCTATTCATCCAATAACTGAGTGCTGAAAGGGCACTAAAACGTCAGCGCACCTTGATATTGACCACTAAACGGAACCACTAAATCATTCACCCATAGTCCATACCCACTAATGGGCGCATCCGTCAAACAAAGCTAACTCTTCCCAGAACATCTCAGACGTTTCAGGCCAGAACAGGTCCGTTTGTTCTTTATTTATAGCTTCCAGGTATTCCGTGAAGCGGTCGGCGTATATCGAGTAAGATAAATACTTATTGTATATGAAATTATTGCGGTAAGCTCAGTTACAAATGGCTGTTACGGTACGATTTACCTGTGCGATTTGTCGTATCGGAATATCTGACCCGATTGATCTTATTTTTATTAGTATAAGGGGATCATGGCTACCGCCACAGACATCTGCATAAAGGTTATGCAGAAGTGTTGCCCTCCTTCCTCCTCTCTCCACGGACCACCGTCTGCGATCTACGTGAAGCTTCACCGATACTGACAAGAGAATGGACATTGTATGTCGTTAACATTTAGATAGTTTGTGTAATTAACGTAACGATATTATACCGATCGAAACGACTTTGAAGTAAAACGTACGCGTTTGGCATAGGGAGTAAGATGGCGAGAGCGTTACAAAAATCACACATCGGGCGAGGTCAACGAAAGTTGTCATTCAAATTCAAAATTCATATACGATTTAAGTGAAACTTTTTTGTATTTAAAAAATAAATATTTAAATAAAATAAACATTGTAACTACGGTAATGAAAATCAATAATTAAGTTTTACTTCAGTTGTGTGGTCTAAAGCACACACTTTTCACACAAGTGTATCGTATGGTATAAGGCTATTTTCTATTAGATCACACCCAATTATTCCATTGCATTATTATAATATAAAGATATTGTTATATTGTATCATGTAGAAAGTATAGATAGAAAAAAATATCGCATCATTTAACAAAAATATGACTAACGTTTTAAAAAACGCTTAAAAAAATGTCCGATTCCGGAACAACCAAGTCTATATTCAAAAACTTTAAATAAAAATACGTATCACTTTCCCCAGCCAGTTAACCGCACCGTCGACAGATCCACATCCGCCCCCATCGTGGATATCTTGTGACTCCTCATTTCGGATAAATGAGACACTTGACAAAAAAGATAAAATATAAGGGTACCACCCTCGTCAATATTGCCCTTCACTGTTTGATCTGACAACCAGTTGCTCAACACAAACATTTCACCACGGATTCTATCGATTACGTAATGATATATTATACAAACAACCACCGATTCACTCAGGCTTTGTTGTAGAAAACATTGAAGTTGCATTAAAATCTGCTTAGGATTTTGCGTGAGAGAATAATAAAGATCCTTCGAAATTTTCGTATATTATTTATCAGAGTTTATATATGGTTTATGATATAGATAAGTATACCTACGTGCAGGCCAAAAATCGATTAGAGCACCTAATGGTAAGCGAGACAACATGTCTATGTACGATTCCTTTCTTTAAAGATCTTTAAAGATAACTTACTTAGGACCGATTTATCAATCCTCAGATAAAAGATAACCCTGGGAATAAACTATTTCTGTTACATTTTTTATTTCGTGTTTAAGTGCGATGAAAGATGCGAATTTATTCCTTGGGTTAATTTTTATTTGACGATTGATAAACCGGCGCTTAGTCTCGTTTAGCTACAATGAAGCAGCAGTTCAAACGACTCTTAAAATATGCACGTGAGCAATTTAAAGGTGATATACAATATAAATTTATAATATAGTCGAAGAAATATAAAATGAAATCATATTATAACGTTGGTATGCGCACATGACTTCCAAATACAAGTATTAAGTACATTTTAACGTTTAATCCCAATTAAAATGTAAGTACCTTGTATGTTCGAGTACAGAACACAAATCAAATGCATAATTATGAGTTATTTTTATATCATTAGGTACATACTAAAATTAAACAATGTAGCTGGATCTAATAAATGAAATTATTTATAAAGTTTGGTAAAACCAAATGTGCATGCCTTAAGCACTCGTGTCATACGTATGTTATTTAAATTAGATACTCATGATAACATATACGTTTTTCACCAAAAATTGCTTTTTTTATTTTTAATTTTCAAATAGTTTTATAGTAAACTTGAATCGTAAAGAAAATAAGTTATTTTATATTTATTAGACATCATAATGTAAAAATAAAAACTGCTTCAGATAAAAGCGATTATTACCAATATAAATTACATAATTTTAGTCGAGAAACGTTGGTAAACATAAATTTTTTTCGAAAAAATAAAAAAAAAAACAGCACAAAAAAAATTCAATTTTCCTTGATTTTTAGGCGTTCGTACAGTATATCTTTGCGGAATCACGCTTAAGGTATGCAACATAAGTTTAGTATTTATTGGGAAT
>LUGF01035294.1:463806-476490 GCA_001625245.1 Calycopis cecrops
GCACTTTTCTGGAAGATCCTCATGTCGTCCCTAGTTCTACTGTGCAACGACATGATCGCTTATATACCGTCTGCTGTTACCCTCTCATCATCATCAACTGCTGGAAGACCGCAGATGCTGCACATAGCCTTCCCCATAGAATGCAGGTCACAGTCACGAGTAGTGATGCGACTCGAGTGACTCGAGTAAGATTGGTCCCTCACTCGAGTTGAGTATCGAGTAAAAAAGTCACTCGAGTAAAAATGTCACTCGAGTGACGAGTTCACTCGGCGATTCGAGTGTACTCGGCGACCCGAGTGTACTCGGTGCGACGAGTTCACTCGATGACTCGAGTTCACTCGGTAACTCGAGTGCAAGTTCACTCGAGTAGGATTTTTTTTCATTCGAGTACGAGTTTGGCAATCTGACTCGAGTGACTCAAGTAAAAACATGACTCGAGTCGCATCACTAGTCACGAATCACTTCCATCCAGAGCCTCCCTTTTATACTCCTCTCACAAATCTTAAAATAACTAAGAAAAAACTGATAAGTAAAAAAATAACAACTGTTTTCTATTCGTAGTAACTACAAATGCCAATTACGTTGATCCTATCGTCATAAAAACTTCCGCGAAACACCATCGCAATCCAGTTGTGAGTTTATAAGCAATAATTATTTTTTTTATTGTCTGTCTGAAGAAATTTGTGATGGACAATATCACGATTGGTAATTACTAAAGCGTTCTTCATATATGTATAGGTAAGTACATTTGTCTGTTCGTCCGTAGAGTCCCTTAGTCCCTTTCTGCAGAAATGTTGGACTAACCAAAAGCTCGAAACTCATTGCAATCACATCCTGGAATACTTTTCTAAAATAGCCGGGTACTTTCAACAGTGCCGGGTAAATAGCCGGGTACTTTCAACAATTGCCAAAATTTTAAAGTTTGTGTCATATATCACTGATAGATTTGGGTCACTCCAATATGGCACCCGCAGGGTTTTAATGAGTGTTCGGTTCATCGACACACAAACACCCATAAATTTCCATCCATAACTGAGGCAGTACTATACCTTGCGAAATTAAATGAATTTTTGAACCGCATTCAAGAACCGTGTCTAGCGAGACAGTTTTGAAGACGAATTGGTCAACCGTTTAACTGTTTTTTGTGAGAGGCACACAAAAAACCACTATTTCATTATACGTGTGATCTAGACCGTCCAGACTTCCAAATCTAATAGAGCGGAAAGTGCCATTTACTTACAAATAAAATTTATCTATTTATTTCGTAAGTTAGTACTGACTGAGGCAATAAAATTAATTAACATTACGTTATTGTTAAGTTCATAGAGTAAGCAAACATAATTTAATTAATAGAAAACTTAAAAAATAAAATAAAATACGAATTTTCTTTTCAACCCATTGAAGGTAATATAAGAACAAAATATTGTAATTTAGAATATGCTTAGTATCCCTTAAGTTATTAGGATTTACACATTTCACATTTCAATGTTTCAGTAACTTTGCAGCAGCCTTAAGTCGTAACAATATAATCTCTACAACCATGCCTTCTGTATAACTGAAACGTCAGAAGTAAAGAAGAAACAACGATCTTAATAATCTTAGATGGTTCGATGTGATTTTAAATTAAAGCATAATAAGATTACACAATTACTTTTACTATAACAAGAGAATTGACACGATGGATTTCCTTGTTCCACGACGTACAATTGCCACCTCGCATAATTTCAGCTGCGATTTGTAACGATCGGACGCATTATACGGCAATAGATGGAGGGAGAAAAGGAAAGCCATGGAGTCGTTAGTAATTTGACAATAATAGAGGCGATACGATGATTACTGTTTATGTTTAAATGTGTGTACGTGATTATAGAACCGAATTGCTTTTTACGATATACATGTGGTAAGCTAGAAAGTGTAGTTAATATGGCGAATTGCTCTAGCTTTTTTTTTATTAGTCACGTAATTTGGCGGTAAAATTAATCTTTTCACAGAAGTAACATGTAATGCCAACCTGCAAGCTACCTACGTGTAAAGAGATAGATTGCCGTCTCACTAGATCGACTCGCCAAACATGGTTATTGAGAAATTTGACTTTTGAAACACAAAATGTAATTGCTTGTTTAATTTTTATTCAATTAATTCATTCATTTAAATATTATTGTATTGCAACTATTTGTAGGCGCGGGTATCACTTATTTTGCGATTATCCGATTGTTAATTTGCCTCCTATAGTCTATACCAGCGGTGGACAACCCGGGGCCCGCATGCGGCCCGCGGACGTCTCACTTGCGGCCCGTGAAACTTTTTTTTTGATCAATAAGTAAGTATACTGGGCTTCTAGGGTTATTATCATAAGTGTAACCCACCTTCAGTTTATTTTGCCGCTTTGCGGCCCTTGCCTGACAAAAGATTGTCGAACGCTGGTTTATACCTACATATAAAAGAATAATACCTACTAACGACAGTACCTATGACAGTACGGACAAGTTCAACGTAGACAAATACAGAGTATAAAACGTGTCCCCGTGGCCACAAGAACACCATTTTCCTGAGCTTATACGGGCGCCACAAAAAGTGGTCGCGCCGGGTGAAGACGCGCCCCGCAGCTCGCGCGCGGTAAGTAATCTATAACTTTCACGGACCACGCATTTCTAATGCGGCTACCGTACATATTATGTATTAACTATATTAATATTATAAAAAGCAAAGATATTATTGTTAAAGCTACAGGAAGTAAGTAAGAAACGTACAGATAAGAGGTAGTGTCACACTATATGCTTACACGCAGCACAACCGGTGAGGTATGTCTCGGTTACACGAGACTGGCGTAAAGCGAGAGCTGTGCTGTCGCGTTTCGTGCGGTGTGTAAGTAGCCGGTGGCCCAAGAAGGTGGGGGGAGAAAGGAAGGCAGCGAATCTGTATAGCCTCAATGCGGATGTCTATGGGCGTCGCTAATTATGAAAATCGCTCCGATTGCTCGTTTGCTTTCCTATACCATAAAAGAAGTAACATATATTGAACAATTTTCATTTTTGATGCCCAACAAAATGGAGTCAGCGAATCTTACTAATATTTTAAATGCGAAAGTTTGTAAGGATGTTTGTTACTCTTTCACACAAAAACTACTGAACGGATTTTCATGAAACTTTACAGTAATATAGCTTTCATATCAGAATAACATAATAAGTTAAAATTTTGAATCATTTTTGAAGTCCGAAATTCACGCGGGTGAAGCCGCGGGCGGAAGCTAGTAATGATATAAAGAAGAACAGTAAGACATTTGTAAGGGTCATGACACGTGGCAATCTGTTCTCTACGTATCCATCGAGCAACGGAACACATTTTGTTGTAATAAGCTGAATAGTTTTATGTTTGTTTGAACGCACAAAACTTCAGAACTACTGCTTCAATTTGAATGATTGTCATTGATCGAGGAAGACTATGTACCCGTACTACTACTACCTAATAGAAGCCGAGTAAGTCTGTGACGCAAGTGCAATCACGGGGCACTGCCAGTGTTAGTACACTGATGTCCCGCGATTTCACCTGCGTAAGAATAGCGATAAATACTTAGTAAAAAATTATGACGAGAAGTTAAAATAGCGACTTCCAATCTCATTCCTCAACTCGTACTAATACGAGTCAGGTTGTCCAGCAGTGTTGAGCAGCCGTGTTATCGGGAATGAGGGAACTGTGAGGGCACTTGTGGCATACACGCCTGCACCACAATATTTCTTACAGTCGGCCAATCTAAAAAGAGATGACCTCTGTAACGTGCAAAAAGACAGGAGAAACTCGGTCGCTCGGCACATTTTGAATATTCCAACCGCGGCCTCCGCGGCTGTACAAAAACAACAATGCACCTGACAAACATTTATTTTTCCAGTTAAAAAAGCGGCGTAGGCACGACAGTAACGATGCAAATCACAGTTAAATTAACAAGTCACGTTCCAGTTACCTCTAATCTCTATTAGTTCTATCTTTTTGTTGTGGATTCGTGTTGCGTTTCGCCTATCGCACTCCGCGCAGCGTCCATCAAAACTGGCCATTTGTTCAAAAATGATATGCATTTTGAATAATTTGAAGCATTTGTGTCAAACGAACTAGTGGATGGTTTAAATGGCAGAGATGGGGATAATAGGCGAAGGCAAAACAACAAAGAGGAGAAATTGTCAACTCGATATGCACTAGTTCCTCTATGATTGATTAATGATAAGAGAAATTTTGTAAAATTGTCCACGAATTAATCATCATCAATAGACGTCACACACAGCTAAAAACTTGCACGGTAATCGTAAGTGTACCTGTTTCTTGGCCCACCAGGTTACGGAGATTTTAAGATATGCGATATCCAGATATTCATGTTGTCACCTTGTCACTTTCCAATCATATACGATGTATTAAAACTAGACACAGATGTTTATTCAATTAAAAGGAGGAGGCAAATATATTTAGCAATTAGGTACATAGGTACACTTGATACATAGTATAAAACTTAAAGATATAATATAATATGTTATTAAATTTATCTGAAATTAAAATTGCATACACATAAAACCAAACCGGTCAGTACAACCACATTGAATACTTGGCTAAGCTTGTGACTAATGAGGTTATAGTGACTTTTAAATAAAGGTCCCAAAAAGCAATATTAAAAAATCTTCGAAATAGATTTAATACTAACTTCATTATTTTATTTCTACCAGTGTGTAAAAGACAGACAAGATAACTAGATATAATGATGACCGTTTCTAACCTTTGCCCGCTCTCTTCTCGGATCAGTTTCACTAAAGGTCTAATTTCAAAAAGTTTAATTATATTTAATAAGATTCTACCGTGCGCGTCACAAAGAGAAATCTATTAAAATTCTCCCAAACAAGACACCCAAATCACCGGTATTAATATTTTGAAAGCTGCAATTATCCGAATACGTATAATTAGGTAACGGTATTATCTAGTGTAGTACATCTATGCGCTCATTAATTCCGTTATGGATTTGAATATTGTTGATTGACACTCACTCTCACTTAAACTAATGATGATAAGTTACCTGGATGATAGTAAACGGAGAAATTATACAAGCTTCTCACATACTTTAATTTTGCTTCTTACTTTAACCGGATTTGTCTGCGATGACGTTTTGTTACTGATTCTAGTACCTGATATGTATATTTTTAAAATTTGCATCAAAATAGGCAGACGAATTTGGGTAGATCTTTTTAAAAATTTTACGTTACCTAGTACCTCGGAGATGATTTTAGAAGTTGTCCTCTATTTCTTAAATCTGAGTATTTGCAACAAATTCGCCTTCCATAATCTGCATATATGCAAAATAGGCAGTGGAATTCGTGTAGATCTTTTCAAAATAATATTACGTCATAACCACTTTTGAGATGACTTTAGAAGCAGTTATTCTGGTCGGGCAGAAACACCTGCGGTCTGCGCCTCACATCTACCCAGAATCAGGAACTTCGGCTTCATAACGGCATTGCACATGCTAACTGAAAAACTGGTGTTCAGCACACCAGTTTTCCTCAAATCCCCAAATCTCAAATCAAATGAAATATACTTTATTGTGCACTAGTGGCCGCCCAGTGGTCGAAATTCGACCATAAAATTATATTTAATTATAATTATAAGTTGTTGAATATAAATTATTAAAATATTACTGAATATGACCTGAAAAAATAAAACGTCAGTTTTATTTCGCAAATCAGCTGATGGGCTGCTACCTTAGATCATTACTAAACTACTTTCCACTGGACTAAAATTAAAAAAAAAATATATTTACAGTTGTCATATGTCATTCCAATACCATTTAACCTATAAAAAAAAAATTGTCATATGTCATTGTCAATTGTCAAAAATTGTCAATGATAAAAACAAATATTTAAAATTGTACATACTTTATTTCTATTTTGCAATTAAGAAATCTGAATAATTTTTGGCACACAATCACGCCGAGACCTTTAATTTGACACCTTAACCATAATTTTACGTTGTGTGGTTCGGCCAAAAAGTCCAGGACAAAAATCGGCTTCCGCTATTAATATATAAAGATATTACAAAATACAGAAAATAAAATATTAAAATAAGTAACATTAAAAAGTAAGTAACTAATACACACAATGGCGGCATTATTACTTGGACAGCCATTTCTTCCAGGCAACCATCGCAAAAAGGACCTACTCTTAAATTGAGGTAAGTTGGCCCAGAACCATAATATGCAATGTATCACAAATACGCAGAATAAAGATACTATAAGATATATACATTAATACATACCTACAGATTTATACACATACATACACGCATATATACAATAGAAAATATACATATTCATATACACATACATATGTAATATCTCCAAATCAGGTAGAATCATTTTTTTTAATAATGTATGAGGCAAACGAGAAGTCGATGCCTTTTTCCTCCTAATACTCCTATTACCTGTTAATGTATTAACTAAAGATTGATTAAACTAGTGTTAACTCGTTTTTAGGCAAACGAGATCTTAGAGATAAATCGCTAGATTTCCAGATAAATTAGGTAATCGACCTTCGGTTACGGTAACGATAAAATAAACAAATTCAAAACCTAAGAAATAAACGAGAAACAACAAATTCAACACCTTTATAAAACTTCCTTGAAACTAAAAAAAAAACTCGTAATTGAAATACGGGCGTGCTAAAACCAAAACAAATTCTATTACATATACAACAAGACTCATAATGGTTAAGCAGCTGATCACCTTGCCGTATCTGGATTCAGACTAAAACTAACACAAACCCTATTATTTGCAGCACAAGATTCAAAATAGTAAAGCAGCTGGTCACCTTGCGGTATCCGGAGCAGGTGCGAGTGCACCTTGAGACTGGAGGAATAAAAAAACCGAGCAGCTGGTAAATCTGCTGGCAGCGAGATAAAGGATCTCGAGAGCGGATGAAACGGTTTCTTGTAAACCGGATATCATCAGAGGTAGTGCCGCAGCCCAATTGGGCCGGCACGACCGGGTCAGTACCCCAAAGGTACCAGGGTAGAGGGACAGCTTTGCTTTCACGTTGAGCTGAGTCAGCACCCGGTGGCCCATAGAGATGTCAGGAGGAAAGAGGGCGACGGATATGCATAACCTCTACGCGTATGTTTTTCGGTAGTCATGAAAATTACCCCGACTGCTCGTTTGCCCCTTTGTACTAAAATAACATGTCTTATATCTTCTATTTCTTCACCATGACCGCTCATATTTTACCTCTAACACATCTATCAATAAAAGCCAAGACCACCGATCGTAGGTCAGAAATAAAAAAAAACGTGCACCAGTTGTAACGAACACCTATCATTAACCACTCAAGCACGACCTCCAACACTATATACATCATGTGGACACGCGAACTGGATAAGCGATTGGATAATTATATGTTAGGATACTTTGTTTCCTCGGCATCATATTAGCAATCTCGGCCATTCAAATGTTGGCCAACCTTGAGCAGTCATCAGATTGTTTCTTACCAACCGAGATGAATTGAAATATAATCTGCGTATTCGCTGTGAGAGATTTGTAAGAGGTGGTGTGTGAGGTTGCGAAGTGCCGCGGAATCGGGTCTTTACTGCCGGTAATATAACCTTTTCTAATGCGATACACGTCTTTAAAATGGCAGTTATGCTTCAGACTTTAGTAAATCCTTTCCTCCTAAAAAAAATAATATTATAAATGCGAAAGTTTGTATGTTTGTTTGTTTATTTGTTACCTACTCCTTCACGCAAAAACTACTAAACCGATTTTCAAGAAATTTGGCACACACATAGAGAGTAATTTGGACTAACACAGGATAGTTTTTATCCCAAAAAATGTTCCGATGTATGGGATGCTATGGGATGATTTTCCACGATATCGAAATTTACGCGGGTGAAACCGCGGGGCGCAGCTAGTAAAGCAACATATTTGTATTTTTCTACATCAAGATCAACCTTTCGCGGTCCACTACGTCCAGCGAAGGTTTTAAGAGGCTTTCAAAATAAGGAGCTTTCAATAAAAGACAAGGCAGCCCATCTGTAACACGCATCATACAGCACGGAGATCGTCTTCCCTCCTGGTGATCTGAGCAATACCTGGTCTTCCTAAACGCAGGCGTCACACTAGAACAGTCTTTCCCGAAGTGGGCGATAACGCCCCCTTGTGGGCACTAGATGCTCAGAGGGGGGCGGTATGGGGCCAGAAACGACATAATTGTCTTTGAATATCAAGGTGTAATAACTATAAATAAGGGGGCGATACGAAGTAACTGATTTTCAAAGTGGGCGTTAGACGAAAAAGTTTGGGAACCTGTGCACTAGAACGATCTGCCATTTCTTATTTGTCTTAACTTCTAACCCCTGATGTATTTGTAAAAGCTACGTGAAAGAATTTCGAACCTAAACGAACGAAACTACTAAGAATAGACAATACAATTATTGTTTGAACCAACACATTTATATTTGTAGTTAAATACTAAACAACTTCACTATACATTTGGAGGTCACACTCAAGGTCTCTAAATTTACAACTCAACAAAAAAATGAGTCAGCTCGTTTGAATTCTAAGTTTATATTTATATCGCTGTTTAAATTATGTAGATCGATACAATTTTGAGATAACTAAATATAATATTTTTGTTACTCCTTATGTATTTAATTAAATTTTATATTTACTTAATACGTATTAACAATTTACAGTAACTGTTAACTATATTAAAAATGATTTCATTCCTAACTTATATTTCGAACCAAAAGCCCTATCTATGACCTATCCCACAGGTTCCCAAACTTTTTCGTCTAACGCCCACTTTGAAAATCAGTTACTTCGTATCGCCCCCTTATTAGTTATTACACCTTGATATTCAAAGACAATTATGTCGTTTCTGGTCCCTTACCGCCCCCCTCTGAGCATCTAGTGCCCACAAGAGGGCGTTATCGCCCACTTTGGGAAAGACTGACCTATCCTAAGGTAAAAATTTCAAAAGTACTTTTATTATTGGCCGTCAAACTAAGTTGTAGTGTTTTTTAAAATATTACTTTTATACCTTCTATACAATACTAGCCAAAGAGCGCGGCTTCTCTCGGCTGATAGAACATTTTTTTAATATAAGAGGACGACACCCACAAACATCCTCATTCATATCTGCAGGTGCGTTGCCCTCCTTCTTCTTCCCCACCCCATGGGCCACCGGTTATAGAACTATATTTTGACAAATTTCCATCTGCAAACATTGCTACGCTACTCTATGGCTCTAACAATGGCTCTCAATATTAAATACGTGGCTCATAATTTCACATTTCATTACGCTTTGTTCCCTTATCGTGTGGCTCTATCGATATTAGTTATTAGTGGTGTAGGGAACTTTCTAGCAATAAATTATTTTAGTACGGCGACATGTCCGGACTGCGGTGCCGTGTTGTCTTGGGGGTTAACAACATGTTGTTTATGTCTTGTGTCGTTGTTGATCATTAGTACGTTCATCATCATTATTTAAAGACCTGGTGCAGTCAAAGCAAGGAAGCTAATCAGTAAGTAGGCAATAGACTCAATTATTAGTTTTCCAGTAGATATTTATATACGTCAATTTCTACGAATCCGTAATAATTTACTTGAAAATACTTATGTATAGATACTTTTATTGTCTCTATGTGTTATCTTATTGTCCACTAGCTAGTGCCTGCGTATTTTATATGTATATTAATTTTTATTACAATTTTCAAATACGTCGGGTAAAGTAAGCATGATTACGTACGTAGGAATGAGCGATTTTTCCGCAGTAAAAATTATTCTAGAAGTTAGGCTTAGTATTTATACATCACAAAAAGTTTCATTCGAATCCGTCCTGTAGTGTCGGAGATTACCCTGGACAAACAGACAGACAAGAAAATAAAAAAAAACCATTGAAAAGTGTTCTAATACTATTTTAACATCGCCCCCAATTAGTTTTTCGTAACTATATTAAATGTACAGACACACGAATTTTACTGTTTTATTATATGTATAGATTTATTTTTATCATTAAAGAGCTTGTGTTAAAGTTATTTTTATTTTACGATGGGTAAATTTTAACCGGTGATCTGTTTTTGCATAATCTACACTGAAAGTTTTCATAATTCACGTTAGTTTAGTTTAGTTAACGCAAATATTAACTTATTTTTGTGTAACATTTTCTGAAAGTTTCCATCATACACATTGTCAATCAAACGTCAAAACTTGACACTGTCACTCATCTCCCATTCTTACATAACTCCTAAACGTATATAAGAACCGAGTCATCAAATAAACACTCCTATTACATTGTAATTAATTTTTGTATTCAATCAAATACGTAATACGTAACTGGTGATACCTGGTTACCACAATCAATCAGCCAACAAACGACAGCGAAATTATCAATTAAATTGTAAATCAAGCGATCAACCTGTCAACTGTCAAATGTGAAAGTTTGACAGAATTTTTTTCACTTACGCACCTAACGAGGTATGAAAGGTCAGGCAAAGGTCGCGGGTCAACAAGCCAGTTGTTTTACAACTTACCCTCAAGGCCTCTTTTTTAGTATAAGGCGGTTAAAGAGCAATAAGAGCCTTAAATAACCGCAACGTTACGCAAGCGTGCTGCCCTCCACCGCCGTCGAAAATGCACATTTTTTTTATGATATATGAGGGCAAACGAGCAGCCGGAGCCATTTTCATGACTACCGACGCCCACAAACATCCGCATAGAGGCTATACAGATGCGCTGCCCTCCTTTCTCCTCCCACCTCCATGGGCCACCGGCTACTTACACATCGAACGAAACGCGACAGCACAGCTGTCACTTTACGCCAGTCTCGTGTAAGCGAGAGGTACCTCCCCGGTCGTCCGGCCCAATTCGACTGCATGCAAGCATGCGGTGTGGCACTTCCTCTTACTAGTGCTTACATGCCTCACGAAACACATAGATGTCACTTTGCGTTGTTTCGTTGTAGGCACGTTTGCGCAGCAATGGCGCATGGCACTACCTCTTACTAATGCCAGGCGCAATTCTAGTAAAATCCAAATTTAAATTTCAAATGATTCCTTCAAATCTACATACATTTTTTGGGATGATATTCATCCTATTTATGTTGTGTTATCTCAGATTGTCTGTCTGTGACAAATTCTAACCGAATCCGGTTTTTCCACAAACATTTTGCATTTATATTTGTAACATTAATTGACAAGTATTAATATCATTAAAAATAATTTACATTTAGATTTAAACAATAACTTTGCTATGTATTTGGAGGTCACATTCAAGGTCTCCAAATTTTATAAAAACAAAAAATGAGTCAGCGAATTTTTAATTCTAAGCATGTTATTATAAATTATATCATGTATGATGTATCTAATGACCATGAACTCTCAGAATAATTGTCGCACATATTCTTATTCCAAACCACGGCGGCTTCCTCAAAAATATGCATTAATAGGCATGTTATTAGAAGACAAGCAGCGCCCGCTGTTTTACATGTTTTACTTACTCGGCTTCTAGAAGATATAGTTCAATTATACATACCTACAGCCTTCCTCGATAAATGGGCTGTCTAACACTGCAAAAATTTATCAAATCGGACCAGTCGTTCCCGAGTTATGAGCATTCAACCAGACAGACAAACTCTTCAGTTTTATAACGTAGTATAGATAATACAAAAAGCCGTATTATACACTTATGCTTAGCATTAGAAATAGAGTATTTTATTTGATAATAATAAACAATATAACTATGGATACATTATGTTCATTCATATGGTCATTGTTCTTTTGTATCGGAACTTAAATAAACTTTAGCCACCTCCATTACGCAACTTGTTACCCCTTTACGACTCAATCATCCCAGATGTACCAATAATAATTGTACCCCAATGTAGACGAATACATTTTCCACATACGCATCTAACATTGGAAAGGTTCTAAAGGCCTAAGGTTAATCAAAGCAGTTGTTTCCGATGGTATCGGGCGCGATGGCGGTCGGTTCTGTATCGATGGGGGCCATGGCCCGAGGTGTGCCATACATCACCATTATCAATTTGAGTTGTATGCCTCGTTTGGATGAACAAAAACGTTAATATATTGCTCGGGAGATAATTTGAATGGCGGTTTGATTTTACATTTATCTTAACTGAATGAAGAGTGTACATGTTTGAAAGTCGGAGATTATTTTGCATTTTTATCTAACTGGGTAGGAAACAAATTTTATTAAATAGTAGGTATACTTTTTTTATACAATTTTCACTTTTTATTAACCACAATTACAATTATATTATTTAATAAAATTAGAATATGAATTTCCATCAAGAAGTGACAATACATTCCATCAACTATATGAGTAGGAAACGGCTTGACGGATTTTCACAATTTTTTGTTTTATAGCATAGGGGGACAAACGAGAAATTGGAGCCATTTGTTGACGGACGCCCATGAACATCCGCATATTATGCAGCTGCGTACACCTGTTTTAGCAGTCCCCCCATTGGACGATAGGCTACTCGCACACCGCACGAAACGCGACTGCAATGCCTGTGACGTGTCGATTTGATAACGTTAGTGATACTGGATACATTATACTATACTAGCTATGTATCGCGGTTTCACCCGCTTCAATTCTGTCATCACTGCAGCGCCATCTGCCGGGATGATATGTGAATCTAA